>JAIGNY010000850.1:115000-122500 GCA_020152595.1 Chiridota heheva
ACTACTGATTTGACACTACTACTACTACTGTTTTGACACGTACTACTACTAAACTCACTTCTACTGTTTTGACACGTACTACTACTGTTTTGACACGTACTACTACTGTTTTGACACGCACTACTACTGTTTTGACACTACTAAACTACTTCTACTGTTTTGACACGTACTACTACTAAACTCACTTCTACTGTTTTGACACGTACTACTACTAAACTCACTTCTACTGTTTTGACACGTACTACTACTAAACTCACTTCTACTGTTTTGACACGTACTACTACTAAACTCACTTCTACTGTTTTGACACGTACTACTACTAAACTCACTTCTACTGATTTCATGGTTGATTGAGGAGACAGTTCTTACTGTCACATGATTATGTTTGGTTTATTTGTATGTGGTTTGTTATCTATGTATCCAAGGACGTCAGCGAAACATTGGGTGTGGGTGTTCCTGTTTCCTGTTTACATGTGTACAGGTCTTTGTGTTAATTGAAACTTCAGTTAATTATTACGTGTGTAATTAGGAAAGGATTTTGGAACATTTTAAGTAATTTTTCAGCTAATTTACTGTTTTTGTATCGAACATGGAGGAAAGTTTGATAAAGACGATCCAGTGGTAGGAGAAGGAAAAGGGGGTGATTCCTACCCCCATACAGCTAAGCTGAAATTAACAACATTTAATAAGGTACGGGGAGGGAGTGACATTTTAATTTGTCGGGATATAGTACTAATGTAACGACTCATAACTTATTTAACCTCGTAACGGTTTTATTATTATTACTGATGTTTTTTTTCTTCTAGCTATTTGATTAGACGTTTTTTTTTTTTTAGTGGGAGGGGAGAAGGATAATAATTTTTTCCCAGTTTTTATCGTGGCGATCTTCCTGACTTCGCCCCCGGCGGATAAATGAATTTCGGGAAAATTAGTCTGATATTTTTAAATATACCGATATGAAGGGCGCAACCAGTTTGTTTTTTGATGTGTGTGTGGAAGGGGGTTGTCTGCCAGCTATATACGCTTTGCGCATTGGGCGTGGGTCTGGTGGGGTCCAGCTATGGAAGCTATGCGTTTTGGTGGACTAGAGAGTGCATAAAACGTCTAATATTGTATTCGAGAACACGATATGTCAGCTATAAGTACAAATACCTATAAAATCATATTGAAAATGATAAAAATCACTGTCAAGGAATACTTGTTTGAAAAGGTTGGTACTTTTTCTTTTCTTTTGTAATAATTTTTGAGGCGAGTATACGCTTTGCGTATTCGGCGTGGGGTCTAGGGCCCGCTGAAAGGCCCCTAGTGGGATACCGTGGGGGCGAAGCCCATGGAAGCCATGCGTTTTGGTGGACTAGAGGGTTCATGAACGTCTAATATTGTATTCGATCGCCCGATATGTCAGCTAAGTAAAAATATAAAATCATAGTGAAAATGATAAAAGTCACTGCAAAAGACTACTCATTTGCAAAGATCGGTGCTTTTTTTATTGTCTTTTGGAAACAATTTTGGGACAAGTATTCGCTTTGCCGCATTCGGCGTGGGGTCTATGCTTCCGTTGTAGGAACTCTAGTGGGATACCGTGGGAGCAAAGCCCATTATGCGTTTTGGTGGACTAGAGCGTGCACAAACGTCTAGTATTATATTCGGTCGCCCGATATTTCAGCTAAGTAAAAATATGAAATTAAATTGAATATGATAAAAATCACTGTCAAGGACTACTCACTTGAAAATTTCGGTCTGTTTTCTTTTTTTTTTGGGGGGGGGGGAGTGGGTGGCGATTTTTTTGGGGCGAGTATACGCTTTGCACATTCGACGTGGAGTATATGGGCACGCTGCGGGCTCCAAGTATAGGATCAAAAGGCGAATCATTCAAGGCACAGCTGTACAATCGTACTTGTGCGATGGAGCGCTTAGCATAGGCATGGCAGCATGGTAAAGTTACATTTCATAGATAGCGCGTGCGGTAGAAACGCAAAGTGACGAACCGTAGTGACGTCATAATTCTTTTACATACATAAATGACGTGCAGTTTTACTACTTCTGAGTATAGTTAAGCATTCAAAGCTGTATTATGTGTTACGAAATTATATTACAGCCGCTTTTTAGATTGTTTAACCTGGAAGGTGAAATCCTCTTAGGGACAGTTTCCCCTGCCCTCACCACTTCCTGCGCCTCTGTTTGCAAGGTTCTTGAAAGCAATTTCGGACAACTAGACGTCTTGCACTTGATATTTCTGAAGCTGAACCATAAAATGCTTCGTTTGAGAAAATGTTCAAAAAATATTTGCATTATGCCCGATGAAATACATTCTCTATAATTTTGCGCAAAAATGTATAAGTGTTAATTTTTTATATATTTTTTTGAAAGCAAAAACAGTGCTCCCTTTAAGACTCTAAGACCTACACCTCCCAAAGGCCCCACATATTGTCATGTGTTGGTGCGTGTATCGCTTACCATAAAATTTATTTTCGTTTCATGACATTACTTTTTCCCTTACCCCCCCCCCCCCCCCCCAAAAAAAAAAAAAAAAATGAGCTGAACTGAACGCCTGATGTATAAACATCAATTTCTGGGAAGGAAAGTTTGCCCCATCGGACCCACGACAAACACATTTATCTAAAAGTGCAAAAAAGGAAAAAAATTATGTGCAATAAGTTATTTGATAGAAATATTTCTATACATTTCGATAAGAATTTATGCTTAAATTTAAAACTTCAGGTATTATAAGGAGACAATTTTCTTTCATACAGTGAACAGGTCTGTGTTTGAGAATTCAGCTATGATCCTCGCACCTTTTCATATTGATGGGGATTACCGTTAAAGTAGGATGATCAGATGTTAGCAAACCATCTTCCCAAAACCATCTTTCCAAATTGTCAATATTATTTGCAAAAATTGTTACATGGGCTTTGGAGGTTTTATTTCCAATTTTATCATAACTTATGTATTGTTATAATGTAATCATAACAATCAAATTACAACGTTACAATGTGCATACGCTTATAAGTAAGAGTGTAGAAATTATTAAAACACGATACTATTTTATATACTATTTTAATTTTTGCCGTGAGTCAAATCATTTATACCACTCCTTCCTCATGTTTAATATTTACATGGGAAACAACACAATTTTACAGATATATTACTGTAACCTTTGGTCATAGGTTTAGAAAGAGAATGAGGGCCTTAAGCCGATTTCCCGATTGTATACTTTGTACCCGGTTGGGAGGTGAAATTGGAAATGATTAATTTAGAATTGAGAAATGTGTTAAAATATTAATATTTTGGGGACAATTGCCTGAAAATTGGCAAGACTTTCCGAAGACTGGTCAAAATTTCCCAAAAATTTGACAAATTTTCCCTCAAATTGGCAAAATTTTCCGAAAACCTGCCAAAATTTCCGGAAATTGAAAAAGAAAATATTTCCCTGAAATGAAGGAAAATCGTTTATTACGGATTTGAATTCGTAATAACAAATTTCAAATCCGTTATTGCGAATTTTATTTCCGTTATTACGGTCTTGAATTCGTAATGAAGACTTTCAAATCCGTTATTACGACTTTTAAATCCGTTATCATGTTTTTCCGGAATTCACGAATTTGGCATAATCACGAAGTTACAAAATCCGTTAATATAGATTACGGATTTGAATCCGTAATAACAAATTCAAATCCGCTATTACCCGATAATGAATTGACATAATTAATAACGAATTGAAATCCGTAATGATAACGAATGCAAAGAAGAGTGGCTGGAAATATACTTAAATGACAGCCATAATAGGCTTTCGAACCATTCCAATCGCATGCAGATTCCCGCAAAAGATCAATTTCGTAGCATATAAGGGAGGGTCTTTCCAATACTACTTTTAGTTGTGGCCAAGCCTTCCTCTTGTATACCAATAGTAAATATTAAATTGGTATCAATGAGATATCTAAGAATATATAGGAGGGGCTTGGTTAAGCATGGACGCAAGACAACATGTTCCCCAATCCCCCCCCCCCCACACCCCTATGTTGGTATGTGATCAAAGTGTGAGTGGTGTGTGTGTGGTGTGTGTGGTGTGTGGGTGGCTTTAAACCCACCAACTCATGACATTCGTATGTTTACACACTGGTTGTTTTTAGTTATAAAAATGGCTGTTTTCTAAACTATTATGACTAAAACACTACTCTAATTCAGTATTTTTGCATTTGATACATGTGACCTGTTAGATAGGATAAGTTAAAAATACGAGTGTAAGTTAATTTCCTAATACCGCCATCCCAATGTGTGTTGTATATTGATCGGTCACCAGTTGTATAGGATTAAATCAGTTGTAGGGTCTCCACATGTATGAGTGAGTGGTCACCAGATATAGGATTATGAATACGTCACCAGTTGTAGGGTCTACACAGGCATAGGTGGGTGGGTTTGTGTCACACAACATACTGTACATTACAAAATATCCCAATCTTTCGTGTTCTGGTAAGGAAAGTATCCCAAACTGGTCGCTTGTACCATAAGTTTCAATGGGCCATATGATTAGTTATATGCTACCTTGGTTGCCTGCTACCATGATTGCCTTGTACGGACTTTTAAAGTTGAAAAGAATCAAGCCA
The DNA here is from genome assembly GCA_020152595.1 of Chiridota heheva. NCBI lineage: Eukaryota > Metazoa > Echinodermata > Holothuroidea > Apodida > Chiridotidae > Chiridota > Chiridota heheva. Next base: position 119,605 of record JAIGNY010000850.1, read on the forward strand.
TAGCTTGTGACACCGTTACGGGGGATTACAAAGAGAAGGAGGGGGTAAGAGGGGAGGGTAAGAGTGGCCGGGGAGTAAAGGGCTCATTCAGAGGGTTGTCAAGATTATGAAAAGTTTGATAAAGATCACATAACTTCGATTAGATATTTCTGGCCCCTTTTCGTGGCTTTAAAGTGGGTATTCCAGTGTCATTCTGAGCTTCGCTCGTTGGGCGGGCATGTTGACTTGTTTGTAGTAAGTCTCTGTAGGCCTAATAGTACTACAGTGCTGTTTGCATGAATATTAATGCACAGAGCGAAGTGTTAGAAATAAGGGTTTGTTCATGCCAGACCAACTGTTTTGCATGCGCCTCATTACGGGGAATATGCAATTGGAACTGCTATTGTCTGTCCATTGAGGGGGGGGGCGACGCAATGGGATGAGGACCACGCCTGGCCAAGTGTAGGTTGATTTGAGGTGATTGGTGTGTTGTTGGAAGTTGTAGGGCGGAAGTTGTATGTCCCGCATGGCATTCCACCATATATCCTACATTGCATTCCACTTGTTCCACTGGCATCCCACATGTCCCCCCATGACATCCCACCCCATGTCCCACATGGCATCCCACCCCATGTTCCACATGGCATCCCACCCATGTCCCACATGGCATCCCACCCCATGTCCCACATGGCATCCCACCTCATGTCCCACATGGCATCCCATCCCATAGGCTCCCACATGGCATCTCACCCCATGTCTTACATGACATCCCATAGGCTCCATAAGAAGTCTCATCCTAGCTATTACCGTCCCTGATTGAGCATACTATGTATAAAAGTGTCAGTTCATATGATAACTTATATGCAAATGACTTGTTGAATAAGAAGAAAAAAATAATTATGCCTGATATAGCCCCTGGTGTATACCACATGGTATATATTATACCAAAATGTCCTGCATGGCCCCCATCCATGTCCCACATGGCATACCTCCCTACGTCTTTATGCAGTCACATCCTGTCACACTCAGCCAATATTTTTTTCAGTAATGCAGTGTGTGATAAAGTAGTCCCCCCAAATACCTTTTTCTGGAAATATTTTTGATCTGTTTTGTCATTTCATTTTTTAGTCTCTGGGGAACTACAATAACTACTCCAAAATACCATTGATACTAGGGATGTCATGATATTGCTGTCTAAAGTAACAATTTTGGCTAACGTGTATCTGTGGCAAAAGAATTGCAGGCACTCGTGAAACAGTGGGCAAGTCTAAATCTTTTTTATCAAATGAACATAACAGCAGACTGTTCTATCGCTGATAAAGAGCTAAAGAAAGCAATAACGGCAATGCATAAAGACAACCCATGATAAAGCTTGGTATTATTGGGCAACTTTAACAGTAACCGTGTCCTTTTCTCGAATCCATGGTTGCCAAAACCTAGTCAATTTTGTCACATTCTCTAGATCCAATTCTACTTTGGATGCAGTTTATGTTATAGGAAGTCACTATAAAGCTTTTAAACTTCATCCTATTGCTACATCTGATCACTTCAGTGTATGTGCTATGCCAAAATATACTGAAAAACATAGATCAAAAGAAAGAAAGTCAAAGCGTCTGGATAGAGATCTTAGTAATGACAACATACAGAACTTACGTGATATGTTGACCTCAACAGAATGGAATCTTTTTACAGTCTTGTGATTTTTTAAGTGAATTGACGGAAGTGGTTTCAAGCTATATTCAGTTTACAACTACTGTCTGTATTCCATCTAAATCCATACCCATTTGGAAGATGATGATGAGGTTGCCTGCTGATGACAACATCAGACATTTAGAGATGAATAAAAGTATTGCAATCGAGGCTGGAAACTCAAACTTAAGGAATAAGATACATAAGACCATCAATAATCACGTTCACAAGATTAGAATTGATTATTTTAAATACATAGTCTCTTCTTCGTCTTTCTGGGGATTCATGAAATTCATCAGGAATCCAACTGATATACATGATGGTGAAGGCATAACTGCAGATTTTGGCTGCGAATTGAGTGAACACTTTGGACGCTTTAATAATGCAGTAAAGAAAGACATTACTCTTTATTTACCTGATATGACTATTGACGATTCTAAGAAAGTACGGGAGGAAGTCAAGAAGCAATTTAGATGTGTAAAGCATGGTATTGCTTCAGGGTTTGATAATATCCCATAATGGGTATTCAGGCACTGTTCAAATGAGTTAGCTGATATCTTTACTGTAATATATAACAAGAGTATCCACCAAAGTATCATTCCATCAGTCTGAAGGCTTATCAAAACTTCACCTGTACCTAAAATAGGTAAACCTGCTTCAGTGAATGATTACAGACTGACAGACCTATTGATATTTCAAGTATTGGGTTTAATTGCATGTAAAAAATACTGCTACCATATATAATGCAGTCTATAATTACAAGGGGTGATCAAAACCAATTTGCATACAAAAAATGTTTTTGTGTACTAATGCCGTACTTACTCTTATCCATGGTATAGTTTCAGGGCTAAATAAGAGAGATACAACCGTTTCCAAAGTCTTGTTTCTTGATTTCTCCAGTGCCTTTAACACAGTTTTGCCAAATCGTCTAATCAGTGACTTAACCAATTTCATTGAAGAAAATTGGCTTATCCACTGGCTGGCAGACTTCATGCAAGGATGGTCTAGACAAGTAAAATTACAAAAAGGGTACTCTGATAAATCAGAAATCAAAATTGGTGTTCCACAGGGAGGTCCACGTTCTGCATTTTTATTTACTATATATACTGATGAAATTCGTTTGGACTCAAATTGTGCTGTTGTCAAATATGCTGATGACACCACCATTTCGTGCAATATCTCTAAGCAGACCCATCGCAAAAATCAAGGTGACTATCAAAATTTTGTC
>JAIGNY010000850.1:127500-215000 GCA_020152595.1 Chiridota heheva
CAAAGATCATTTGGGGCAGCAACATAATAATCTCTCTTCAAAAGAACTCCATTCATACGACTTTAACTACCAATGGGGTCAACTCTTCTAAGGCTTCCTTCCACACGATCCCTTTGCACAATACCGCCTTTGCTTCTAAGGCAGCCAAAAGTCATCCTCACTCCCCACTGAGGATGTTCTGTGGGTATCTGAAGCACCATTTTAGCATCTTTATATGAGAAAAATGAAGATAAATGCACAAAAAAATTATCAATTTGAAGCATTTTACATTATTCAAGCATATTTATCATTTCCAACAATTACATTTTAAAGGTTGTATGGACATTTTTTTTTTTTTAACTTAAGTTAAGTCCATAGTTTACTCATTTGTATTTCTTTTAATTAACCGTGATGTTTGAATTATAGAGCTAACAAAACAAGCAATAAACATCCTGAAGTAAAATTGTCAGTTCAGATGTTTAACAATATATTAAAGGGGGCAGTTACACACAGATGAAAAAGATGATCAAAGACAACATCCTACAAAAAAGAGCAAAGTATAGAGGTAATGGATACTGATAAATTTAAGCGTCTATGCTTAAATTTCAATACATTAATTTACCACACGTCCCTAATTTTTTTTCAGAAAGTGCTCCCCTTATTACCTCCAGCCTGCCCCATTTTCATTAACAACTCGATATTTTGTTCACTTAAACATACTTTTAAGAACTATTTTGCCTTCCTTTCATGCTTACAATAGTTTCCCTGACAATACAATAAGATACAGAGACACTACTTCTTGCAATAATTATTCCTTTAATCATATTCTATGTGCCCTCAAACCTCAAACAAAATTTAGTTCTGCTCTAAAAAGTAATACTGCTGAATAGCTGTCCACATCGCACGCAAAAGACTCAAAGAAAATATATAAATTCTACTATTTCCAAGTAGGCCTAAGTTTCAAACGTGATTGTTTTTTTTGTATAAAAAATAAAATTGTTGTGAACCTAACGTTAGTGATATCAGATTTTTAATATTTTAGTGAAGAATATTCTCAGAGAAGCTGTGTAAAGTTGATTAAGGTTAAGACAACAAAATTTGCCTTTCATCCCTAATAGTCTGCATTTAAAAAACCATTACCTTCATGATGACGCAGATCATTAAAACCAGCAATCCTACAATGTCATTGTCAGCATACAGAAACAGGTAAACTTAAAGTGAAAGAAATTACAGCCAACGATGGTAAATGATTCCATAACTAGGCCTAGGACCTACTAACTTATTAGTTGGCCTAGTAGGCGTAACAAAATTTGACCTAACGTTAGCCTACATGATAATTTTTCAATAAACTACCAAGATAGAATTAGTAGGCCTACTATTCTCTAACTGTTACTACTAAGTCAGTGGTAGGTAAGTGTAAGTTAGGCCTGGACTATGAAAGAATTAACATTATAATTGATTTTTTTTTATTTAGAATATTTTATTGCAAAAATCCTAGTGTAGCGGTAAATTGCAATATAGAGTTTACTGAAGTAGGTTCACTATGCATATCTTAAATTCTTATTTCTCATTATCATTTGTTATCCTTCGACTAAAATTTTATTTCTAACACAAAAATTTAACAAGAGTAATTTCAGTTACAATTTAGTAAAACAAATTGATAAAATCATTAAAAAATCTCAACATTTTCATTTATTTTAATAACAGAATAAAGTTGTATTACAAGAAACACATTTTTCCGAAGTTGTACCGCTATACTAGGATTTTACCATTTTATTTTGGAAGTTTTTCTTGAGGTTGGCCAACATTAGGCCTAATGTTAAGTTACAGTAGGCCTAGCCTAGCTCCAGGGTCTATGTCCAATTTAGGTTGAAACTACGAAAAATCCTTTTATTCTAATTTACCGTAAACAACGTTAGGCTAGATTTTGGCTATTCACGAGGTCTGAGAGACGTAACCATGTAGGGGTTTAAGTAACCTTGTAGGGGTTAAGTAACCGTGTAGGGGCTAAGTAACCGTGTAGGGGCTAAATAACCGTGTAGGGGCTAAGTAACCGTGTAGGGGCTAAGTAACCGTGTAGGGGCTAAGTAACCGTGTAGGGGCTAAGTAACCGTGTAGGGGCTAAGTAACCGTGTAGGGGCTAAGTAACCGTGTAGGGGCTAAGTAACCGTGTAGGGGCTAAGTAACCGTGTAGGGGCTAAGTAACCGTGTAGGGGCTAAGTAACCGTGTAGGGGCTAAGTAACCGTGTAAGGGCTAAGTAACCGTGTAAGGGGCTAAGTAACCGTGTAAGGGGCTAAGTAACCGTGTAAGGGGCCAAGTAACCGTATAAGGGGCTAAGTAACCGTGTAAGGGGCTAAGTAACCGTGTAGGGGCTAAGAAACCGTGTAGGGGCTAAGTAACCGTGTAGGGGCTAAGTAGCCGTGTAGGGGCTAAGTAGCCGTGTAGGGGCTAAGTAGCCGTGTAGGGGCTAAGTAGCCGTGTAGACGCTAATAAGCCGTGTAGGGGCTAAGTAGCCGTGTAGGGGCTAAGTAACCGTGTAGGGGCTAAGTAACCATGTAGGGGCTAGTAAAGTTGGAGGACTTTAATCATTTTAATACAGTCAATGGGATATTTTTTATGAATACTAGTGTCGCCTTAGCCAGTCAGCGAAAATTAATGGTACGCCTAGGCCTACTCATATATGTTGGAAACTATTATCTAATCATGATAGGCCTACACAATATTTGTGAAGAAAAATAAATTATTTAGTATTTTTGTTGAGAAATGATAAAAGATAGTTTTTTCCTGTCCGACCTCCAGAATGTCTAACGTTACAACTTGTCTAACGTTAATGTCTGAACGTTAGGCCATGGGGTAGCCTAGTATAGGACTCCAGTACAAATGCCGAACAGCCTAACGCAATGTCTAACGTTACAACTTGTCTAACATTAGGACTCCAGTACAAATCAACTTGTCTAACGTCAATGTCTAAACGTTAGGCATAACGTTAGGCCTTGGGGTACAGGACTCCAGTACAAATACTGAATAGCCTAACGTAAAGATTTCGATTACCAGTTTTAAGATCCTTTTTTCCGAACTGCGAAGATTCAAATCTCGCCTACAATTCTTCACAGTACGAAGAGATACATTCATTTCGTCTGCAATTCTTCCATTCGTGTGGCGAGGCTCTGAGTGTCTTCCACAACTAAGGATACTTTGCAAGTAACGTTAGTGGTAGGCCTAGTGCGTTCGTACGTTGCGTAATTGTATTCACTCGACCATAAAATCAGTAGAAGTGAGTTTAGTAGTAGTACGTATCAAAACAGTAGTAGTACGTGTCAGAACAGTAGAAGTGAGTTTAGTAGTAGTACGTATCAAAACAGTAGTAGTACGTGTCAGAACAGTAGAAGTGAGTTTAGTAGTAGTACGTGTCAAAACAGTAGAAGTGAGTTTAGTAGTAGTACGTGTCAAAACAGTAGAAGTGAGTTTAGTAGTAGTACGTGTCAAAACAGTAGTAGTACGTGTCAAATCAGTAGTAGTACGTGTCAAAACAGTAGTAGTACGTGTCAAATCAGTAGTAGTACGTGTCAAAACAGTAGAAGTGAGTTTAGTAGTAGTACGTGTCAAAACAGTAGAAGTGAGTTTAGTAGTAGTACGTGTCAAAACAGTAGTAGTACGTGTCAAATCAGTAGTAGTACGTGTCAAAACAGTAGTAGTACGTATCAAAACAGTAGTAGTACGTATCAAAACAGTAGTACGTATCAAAACAGTAGTAGTACGTGTCAAAATTGCCCTTTTGGGATTCCATATGTACCACACAGTACATTCAGACACTAGCATGTAAGTTGTGTGTGCAGAATTACATACACAGCGCATTACGTTACTGTGACGAGAAACTTATTTGTTTTTTTTTCAATGCTTTTTTGTCAGAAAGTGAAAGTGAAATTTTAGTATTATAATACTACAATGATAGTCACCAAATGAAAATTACTGAGAAAAAAAAATAAAATAAATAAACGATTCTACCGGGGCTCGAACTCACGACATGATTTGAAAAAAAAACGTTACTTGCGATCGCCGCAACCATTTGGGCTATGTCGTGTAGTGAAGTTCAAGGTGTTTTGAATAAGTATATACCTTGCAATACGAGACAACGAATCGCGCAGCAAAATTTCAACCAATCAAAAAATTTGAAAGGAAATCCAAATATTGTGCACATATGACGATATCGCCTCTTTAAGTTGTTAATGTTTTTTAAGAATATAGGCCCCCTACTTGAACCCTAGACCTTCCATTTCATGTCATATTTTATAATACTTTTAGGTCCAATTTAATTAAATTTTAACTACATATAAGTTGATACAACAAGGAAGAAATCTTAAAGTCCATGGATGTACATGTATTAAGCCCCCCCCCCTCCTCCATTTGTGTTCTAATCTTCTCGCAAATCCCCCTTCCCTATTGCCCCCTTGCCGGCCTTACACTAGTCAACTGCAATGTACACATGCAGTACAGACTTTTAACTGGCCGTTGGGTCACCGTTTGCCGCACCGAATTGGGAGCGGCATTTCGGCAACTTTTTACATGATTCTAATTAAGTTAACACCTTGAATTATGCTGAAATTAACTTATGGTTCGCTCTTTGTTCTAAGTCGTAACTCGAAGGTATCAAATTTTTTGGTGATATTTTTTGTTTGCAATTGGGTAAAATTTTGTCCGAAATCTACCTCAAAATTAAGCCTCTTATTTTCCAGGTCTAATAAGCACTACTTCAACAAGTATGTGCGCAACTGTAAAAGCTCCCAACAATAAAGTCGAGCCCATAGGATGTGATGAATAATTACCCCCCCCCCCCCCCAAAAGAAAATTAGAGAAGAAAAAGAAGAAGAAGAATTGTACTTGTCTGCAGCTTAAAGTCGTTGGCACTGTTATAGCCATAAGGAGACAAGTTACAACGCTTGTTCCATCAGTTGGCCTACATGTTTACGGTTGATTGTAACTTGGTCGATGTTGGCACACGGTTGCAAGTGGTACAGCCAATGGCCATATTTTGTTTGTTTCTCAAATTTTATGTCAGTAACAGGTGTGAAGAGCACCCCACTCAATATGCACTACTTGCGATATGAGTTCAACGGCCTATGCTGTATTTTTGTTATATACTCGGTCAGATGCTAATATCTGAGGTTATATTAAAGATTTTTTTCTTTCTTTCTTTAAACTTAGATGGTGGAAGAAATCACAGAAGCATACGAAAAACAAATGGCAGAATCCAGGGGAGATGTGCTTGTGGCAACCACAGAAGAGATGGAACTTCTTCAATAAATTTACTTCCTTCACTACGACTTTCACTGCTTTCGCTTTAGATTTTCTTTAAATTCTGAGCTTGAATAAGATAATTCAAGTTCAGAATTTTCTTCAGAGCTGTCACTGTTACTAGCCATTGTACACACGCTATAATGCGGAAACGCAGCACTGGCAGATTGTAAACAAACAAATGGGTGCCTAACCCTACGTCATCATCAAGCGGTGACGTCACTACGGATTTTTTTTTTTTTTTGGCGTCGATGGAAACCGGCAATTTCAAGCACATTTTTTCGTCTGTAAACGATCATTTTTCGTGATTTTTAAGTTGGATATTTGAATTTAAGGGTAATGAAAACCCATAGGCAACTTTTCAGCGATTTTTTTTTTTCCATGGCAGGCCCTCTTTAACATTAGAATTTGATTTTTTTTTTTTTTGATAAATTACATTTCGGTTTTTGTGTTCAAAGCCACTTTGGGGCAAAAAAAACAACAACAAAAAACTTTAGAATAAGACTTTACCCCTGAGCCCCACAATTTTGCCTGAATTTTGTTCAATTTTAAGAGGAAATTTCGAATTGTGTCAGTTTGTGTTGATTTTCCGAAATGTATCAGTTTGTGTTGATTTTTGGACATTTTGGGGCATCAGAGACAATCAATCTTCGGAGAATCTTCGGAGCTTCCGGGAGGCAGGATCCCTTCTAACGGGCCCTTAAGCAGGACTTTTTCTCCTAGATCCTTACTCTTGCTTCGCCCCCTGGACCCCACAATTTTCATTGGGGAACTTTGGGTTGATTTTGGGGCATCAAAAACAAGAAATCTTCAGACCAGGGCTTCGTCCATGAAGCCCACAATTTTGCCCGAGTTTTCTCAATTTTAGGGGAAATTTCTCCTACTGTCATTTGCCTGTTTAGCTGTCATATGTAGGATATCATTGATTATGTACAATACAGCAATATGCGTCTTTAGTTTGGGTCCAGGGATGATTTTCATGTTTTCGATGCAAGAATAAAGATTTGAGAGAAAACATTTACAACATTGTTTTGTAAGTGATACAAATTGCAGAAGTTGAGAATAAAAAAATTATACAAATATATTCTCAATTTTTGCGCCCCTGTGAGCATTCGACGGCCGTCAGAAAGCTTCACTGGGTGAACGGATTCTGCAGACTTGATTTTGAATCATGTCAAAACAAAATATATAATGATATACGGAGTTCGAGTCAATTGATTTTGCAACTGAGAAAATGATATAAAAAATAAAAACTGATAAAAAACCTAGAACCATACGAGTAGACCGTTTTTGTATTCGTTGTCGAGTTTGAACTTTCAAGATAGAAGTTCAACATTGGAAACAAAAAGCTTGAAATTATTGGTTTAGGATTGAGAATAAGCTGAAAAAACAAAAAAAATTGTTTTATAATCTGTTCACGTACAATATGTACAGTTTAAGGCCGATGAAGTCATTGCAACATTGGTCAGTTGGTCGTGCGACTGATTTTTAATGACTTTCATAATTACGTCAGACAAGGGATATCTAAATAGCACTTCCCTAGTCAGACAAACAGAGGTGGTGTAGGGTTATGCCCCACACCTAATGGTTATGTCACTTACAAGTCAAAAGGTCAAATAATTAATTGAAATACTAGATTTTCTGTCATGCTTTCTAGGAAAACTTATTTGGGTTGGTTCTTGGTGGGTTGGTGGAAGGTGAACTATGGTTGTGCTCCGCATAATGAGACATGTCACTTAAAGGTTCAAGGTCATAAAGGTATACATTAGACCAGATCGCCCAATGTACTCCCAGTCTAAAGCGAGTCAGTAACTAGGGTCCCCATTTAATCTTAATTTTTTCCAGAACCCAAATTAAATTTAAAGGCGCCCACGAGTGAAATTTGGGGTATATTGTATGTTTGTGTTATTTTCTTCAATCTGACAATAAAAAGATCAATTATGATATAAGTGGACCTAAATATTTGTTGATATTTTAAATAACACTTTTTACATCTGTAATGGGACACCTTTTAAAATTGACAAAAAAGATGGGGAAGACACGTCAGTTTATGTCATGACAATCGCACGGGCAAAATGATTAAATTTTGCCCTTGGGCTGCATGGCTTATTTTAAAGATGTCTCACTATCATGAAATATGGTGTGACTCGCACACTAGAAAGGCACTGTTTGAGAGACTTTTTACAAGTTATAACCTAGGCAGACGTGAAGGCTAACTTAAGTACAAAAAAGTCCGATATATATGGCTGTTGACAGTGGCGCAACAATATAGGGTGGGAAAGGTGGATACACCCTAGTTAACTAGTTAACTTCACTGTACAGTGTTTCACTGAAGCCTCCTGTTTCTCTCACGATGATAATAGTGGAGCCCAGGATGTGTTCAATAACTAGGTAAATCCCACGGGCCCGAGCAAAAACTGAGATTTGGGGGGCCCGAGCAATGACACTGTGATATATTTGTTATGGGGCCCGAACACTTCCAATGGCCCCCAGACCTCTAGTTGCGTCACTGGCTGTTGAGCCCTTTGTATTCAGGGAAATTTCATGATAATGTATGCGCGCGAGGCGCGTCAAGTTTCACAATTTTAGTCTTTAAGAAAATATGTGTCTAACTTTCTTTAATGAAAAGATCAGATATATAGTCTTTGAAGAAAAAGTATTTCAATGTTTCAAAGGGCATATGCCAATATTGTGCCCCGATATCTACGACATTGCCACTCGAAGCGCCATCACTCATTATTTCCTAAAAAGTGTACGCACTGTATCCGCTTAAACCACTGTATCCGCTTAAACCATTCCCGAAATGGAACGTGAGGGCAGTGATGCGTACATTTTCAGTGGTCTTGTGATGTTCGATTTTCTAACATGTGAAAAAACCATCGCTGATGTAAGGGCACGAATCTTACATGATGTAATTCCTTCTCTAAAAAAGGCACTTGACTTCTTTAAAAGGCAGTGGCATAACTATGGGCCGGGTGAATGTGGTCCTGCGGGCCCCTATGGTATATAGGTATAATGATATATTTTTTAGGATTCCCTTTATAGATGAAAAAAAAAAGCACTTTTCCTCTCTGAAAAAGGGCAATTTTTAAACTTTGGGCAATCACCCCGAATGCAATCACCCCTTTTCCTAAATTGGAGCTTTTTAAGGCACAACATGATATAAATTTAGTGAATTTATACTATTTTTTTCCACACTGGATGTGCTAATGTCACTCCTTTTTGTTTTTACAGGGTGACCACAGTTTGCCTTGTAACTATGGACCAGTGAGTCTTGTGCGCAAGGTCATGGAGTCCATTCTTATGTGGCTTGTTGAATTTTCCCCAGCATGGGTTGTTACCTAAGAGGTATTGTGTTTCTAATTTATTTAACTTTCTTTATGATGTTACTAAACTAGTTTATTCTGGTCATTATGCGGATCTTATCTATTTAGACTTCCAAAAAGCATTTAATAAGGTTCCGTTAGGCAGGCTCATGATGAAAACACGAGCGCCGTGGAGGGAAAGTGAGCCAGTTGGATAAATTCTTGGTTAGGTGACAGACCACAAATTTGAGCTATTGTTAATGGTGAAGTTCCTCCATGGAAGAAGGATACAAGTATGGTGTTCCTCAGGGTTCTGTGTTGGTCCGCTTCTTTTCTTAATCTTCATTAATAAATTGATATTTCCCTTGGTTCCAGGATTTGTAAATTTGCTGATGACACTAAGCTGTACAGGATTGTTGATAATAGTGATTCTTCACTTTTGCAAACTGATCTGGACAATTTAGTTTCTTGGTCCCAAACGTGGCAGATGTTATTAAATGTTGATAAATGCAAAGTTATTCAGTTTGGTCAGAGCAATTTGGCGTTTTATCACTGCATAAATTGTTCAAATCTTGGTCGTGTTGATCAAGAAAGGGATCTAGGTGTTGTGATTACTAGCAATCTGAACTTAACAGTGTGCTTTCAGCAGCACAGGGCAAATAGGATGCTTCGTTTGATTAGAAGAAATTTATGTTTCTTTGGTAGAGAGGTTGTTCCTAATTTGTTAGTCAGGCCTCACATTGAGTATGCTATTCAGACTTGAAGTCCCTTTTTATGAGAAGGATAAATTCATGTTGGAGTAGGTTCAGCGGAGGGCCACTAGACTTATTTCCGAAGTAAGGAATCTCTCTTATGAATCAAGGTTGCCAATTCTTCGTTTGACCGCGCTTGAGTTGAGAAGAGTACGTAACTTAGCAAGATTACGGGATAAAAAGGATTAGTCACCCTATAAAAAAAACCAAACTAACACCACCACCACAATTAACAAAAAAATCAAAGATGCCCAGCGTTAGTAAAGAACTTATTAATGTTGACTTTGAAATTGTGAACAGAATTGGAGCTAAGTACCCACTCAGGCAAACCATTTAGTGGCTCTTCGCTGAACCTGCTCCAAAATGAAGTTAAGTTATGTTACACTGAATCAATACATTTTTTGCTTAATACAACCCACTTTTTCATCAAAATTTCTAAAGATTTTGCTCAAATTATCCATACATTGACATGATTGAATAAAAAGTATGGATTGAAGCAACAGGATGGCTTAAATTGGCATTACATTCGCTTTTAAAGTAGCCGGTCATATAATGAGGCCGTTTTCCATTTTTTAGCATTAGTCGGCTAAATTGCCCTCTTAAACTTGCTGACTTGAAGTTGTAGTAACACTAGCATTACATGTGCCACGTAAAGAATTTCCGACTTTTGAAAATTAATCAATCAAAATGACTACCAGAAGAACAAGAAGTGCTGTAGAGACCCTACCTCAAGAAGTTCCTGTCGCTAGTTGCTGGAGGAGAGCAGTTACCGCTAAGTCTTCATGGCCAGATAAGGTCTCTTACTTTTCTGAGTTTTCGTGTGACAGTGTTTCACAGTACAGTTTTTGAATATATGCAATACGCGAATAACGAACTGAACAATTTTTATGGAAAATTCTAGGACTTAGTAGTCTTAGGCCTATAGCAGTAAATCGCTATATAGGAATTAATTTCAATGTTTGTAATACTGATAGGTGATCGATTTTCTTGAAACTTTCAAGATTTATAAAAGAAAGACTGAAAAATCTTAAAACATCAATTTTACTTTTTAGTCAACAATCTAGGAATTTTGGGGCAATAGGCTTTTATTTCAATCCGATGAAATTTACAGAAAACATTTTTAAGCTTCAAGAAAATCTATACTTATTAGTCATTTTGAAAATGTTCTTACCTTCTTTCAGCAATTTTACTGTTCTTTCTTCCCAATATTCCAAAATAATTTCAAATTCATACCTTTCATTGCAAATTTCATTTAAAACATGAAAAATCATGAGCTCACAATTTTGCGTTCTTGTCGACCGTTTTTAACAAAACTAAAGAAAAAAAAGCTGACTAAAGGTGCGAAGAAATTTTAACAATGTCAAAATCCTAAAGAAAAATCTAAAAGTAAAACCATAATCCTAAACCCTAATCCTGAAATCTAATCCTTAACCATAATCCTAAAACTTAATCCTAAAACTTAATCCTAAAACCTAATCCTAAATTCTAATCCTTAAAACCTAACCTGAAAATGACAGTCTACATTAATTATACGCACGTTTTTTGTTTATTTCAGTTAAACGGCAAAAGGGCTTGCAGACTCCACTCGTCAGTACAACAGTAGGCTAGTATACACACTGACGAGTAAAAGTTGCGATTGGAAAGCCAAAATGTAAGAATTATTCCTCTTTTTTAATAGATTTTGGCTTAGTTTCTACTTAAAAGTCTGAAATCTAAAAAGGAAAATACTTAAAATACAAATATAATGGAAAAAATACAAAATTAAAAGACAAAAAGCAAAAATCCTTATATAGAATTTTACGGCTATACTAGGATTTGACCAGTTTTATTAGGCCTAACTTTAGGCCTAGCCTAGCTAGTATTAATCATATCCCACAATACACTTTTTGACATACTGGTGGCATGTACAGTAAGGCCGCAGATCAGTCAACAACAGAAATCATACAATGTCAGCATACAGAAACAGGTTAAAATGAAAAAAATTACAGTAGGCTATGCCTAGCATAGTTATGGAATCATTTAATCATAATTTTATAAATCAATCCCGAATATTATTAAGAATGTTATATACAGTATTACCTTTCCATTTCTTCCCTTTTGCGTTACGCTATGTATTAGAAAGGGGAGAGTGCACACTCTCCCCTATTAAATACATAGCGTAATGCAAAAAGGAGAGGAAAACTTCTCTCCCTTTTGCATTACGCTATGTATTAGAAAGGGTAGAGTAAGTCGCACTCTCCCCTATCAAATACATAGCGTAATGCAAAAGGGGAGAGTGCGCATTCTCCCCTCAGAAATTAAAGAATTCAACTATATTCAGATATATAACTCCACCTACCCCGCATTCCCCTCTTTTTTTCAAAAGGCCGTGCAAGCTGCCTTTAGCTTGTTACCTATTTAAATTATTCTTTTTGATCCCGAAGTTTCAAAAATTAAGTTCTACATAAGTATATGTACTAATCGTCCCAAAATTATTAAGAATCTCTATGTATTACTCTTCCCTTTCTCCCCTTTTGCGTTATGCTTTGTATTAGAAAAGAAGAGTGCGCACTCTCCCCTATCTTATACATAGCGTAATTAGGGGAGAGTGCGCACACTCCCCTATCTCATACATAGCGTAATTAGGCGAGAGTGCGCACTATATTACTTTCTCCATTTCAAACAAATGGTCAAGAAACAGTTTGAAGTCTTATTCCATTAAGGAGATATTCAACTTTAAAGCTCTGTCTTACCTTGCCGAAATGACTGGTGTAGTAAATCTACTATGGAAGGTTAGCGCCCTTATCCTCACATTCTTAACAATTGTTCATGTATTTTAAAGAAAATAGATTTAACTTTTTGCCTATTTCAATTTTTTTCCTGGAACTTCCTTCAGGTGGTAAATTAAAGTTATCCTTACAAGATTCTGTTTTGCTACTTTCCTGACATATCCAAAGACAGATTATGATAAGATATATGAAGACTTTGAGGAAACTTTCACAACTAGTCTGATTTCAGTCGTTTCTACACATTTAACAAACCTTAAACTTACACATCTCCATAACGGAATAAGATATTTGAATGCTTTTTTCACTGTTTTGTTATTTTTGAAGTCCTCTTTTATACAAAATAGACTTGCTTGACCCCTGAACTAATCATTTAATATTGTGCTGCATAGGAAAAACTTCCAATTTTGTTGATTTTTGACATTTGTATGCTTCTTTCTTAAAAATCCCCCATCCCTGGTAATGAAACTCTTTAATATTGCAAGGAAAATTCCTTTTAAATTTATCCCCATCAAAAAATTTCCTTTGTATGAGCAAAAAAAGGGAAAATATGAAACTACTTGAAAGCTACAGTATGTTAGACTTGAAAACAGCTGTTTCTTTGCTAACCTCAAATTCATTGACATAAGTAATTAAATAATGGATAGGTAACAATTACTATATTTTTGAGAGGGACATAAAGTCTAACATAATCCTTATTTCATATGATAGAAATACAAATAGCAAATCTTCTGATTAATTTTTTATCTCGTGAAGCAATCTAACACATTTTTTTAGGTTAGGCCTATTTGTCAGGCCAGGCCTGATAAATAGGTACCGAAATGCCTATTTGTCAGGCCCGGCCTGATGTGTAAGGAGTATTAGAGTTTCTATTTACAAATACATGGTTTCAAAGCTGCAATTTGTAAGACCCGTTGACCAGTCCTTGCTGACATAGGTCTTAAATATTAATGATTTATTATCCTTTAGACCCTGCTATGGTATGCAAAGTTGATAATTTTGCAGACAACATTAGGCATGTAAATGTTTTGGTGGTTGGGAACAGAGTTTTATTATGACATTTACGGATTTTAAAGTTTAATCAAGACTGATTTAATTGCAGTGGTTTGACAGGTTTTTTGGCCATTTTTTTTTCTTTTTGGCACTGGCGGTGATTTCTTCTCAGGATTTGGGGACATTTCCCTAGAAAAAAATGAAAGTGATATGAAAAGGAAAGGCAGTCATTACAAACTTTGATTTGGCCCAATACCTTTACTTGATGATTGCCTCTCCCAAAGTGTTTAAATTCCAAAAGTGCAAGACCTACACCAATCCTATGTTTGTATCATGATAACTGTGGTACATGAACTTGTGTCCCGTAAACTTGGGGGTCAAAAGTTTACAAAGGTGAAAGGTTACAGAGCTAGTGACTTTTAACCATTTCCCCCATAGTTTTGGAATGCTAAGAGTGATCTGAGCATGGGTGGCGTCATACAGTATTGTAGGGTAAGATAAATGCCAACAAATTTCAGATCTTGCTTTGGTGGTTAGAGTCGAAGGTCAAATATGTGATTTTAGGGGATAATTATGTTGGAATTTGTACAATTTAGTGCACTTTAAACTCTCAAGAGGGCAAGATCTGTACCAACCCTATGCTGTATGCTTAAGGTTTTGAAATCAGCAACTCCATGGATTGCTTTCTTGTTAAGTATTTAAAGAATTAAAAAAATACACATTTCACCTTTTTTCTGATGAGGGGCAGGGTGGACCACAAGGGGTGGGGAGGGAGGGCAGGGTGGGCCATCTGAGGGCTGGGGTGGGCTGCCCCTCTGAAACAGCAAAACTAGGGCACTGCCCCTGCATAAATGTTGGTCAGATCTCAGTATGAAATGTGATTATCAAGCCCCTCTAGAGTTTGGTGATTATAAAGCCCTAGGCTTAAAACTAGTGACTTGATGTAGAGCTCAGGCCAGTGCCATTTAATACTCAGTAAAGAGTTAACCTGTGAGTTTAATGCTACTACTAAATACTACTATCTGGCCACCATTTTTATTCTAAAACATGTATGAAATGATGTCATCAGCCTAGCAGGGTAGAATGTTGGAATGTTTTGTATTCCTTTATAATTTATTTCAAGTTTTTAGCTGATAAAAGTTGTTTTCCATTTGTAAAGATCAAGGACATTTTTGTGTACACATGAAATTATTCAAACATGTGGTTAAAACTTTGTATTACATCATTTTGGAATAGAAACTTTAATTAGGGAATTATAATCCTTATATCCCTGTTAGGGAAATTATGTCATCATGCTCAAGATTTCAGTACAGAATTGAACAAAATGTCAGCCTCCAAATGTCAACTTTAAAAATGAATAACTTGAGATACACTGTAAGAATAAGATCTGGACTTTCTGTTTGTGGTTGTAGATTTAGATTGTAATCCTCTATCATATGAAATAAGTATTGGATCAGACTTTTTGTCTCCATTAAACATATTGTGTTTATCCCAAATTTCAGATTTGTTGATGATAAAATGTAATCAACTGGATAAACTGGATTTAATTTAATTCTTAGTAAAATATGGCTGGATTATCATTTTTAAAGCCATTTTGAGTCTTTCAAAAAAAATGTCTCAAATTTCCCCTCTTGTCTATCATACAGTGGAAATTGTTGAATTTTTTGAGAAGAAAAGATTTGAAAGGAATTTCCTCACAATATTCAAAAGTTTCATGACCAGGGATGTGGAAATAGAAAGAAGAAAAAACTTGAAAATAACTAGTACTCTAGGAGAAGAACAGTCTTTAACATTCATTACATGTTGGTCCTAGTTAGAAATACCAATAATGATTTGGGGTTGAAAATTAAAAGACAATTCAGCCTTTTAAGCCATTAACCTCTTTCCATAAGTCTGAAATGAAAAATAATTTTTAGATATATCCCATCAATGTTATAGGCCATACTTGAAATGGCAACCATTCGGGTACTTACTGAACATTGGGCTTTAATCCTTGTTGGTACCACAGTACACACTAGGAATTAAGATTTGAGGTAAATTATTGGTTTGATCGACTAATCTGTGCTGAGATTTACATGTCATTTGCTACAGCAGTAGGAAATTCCCCCTTTGTAATATTTTAAAGAGAGAATTATGATAAAAGAGGGGGAATCCATCTATCCCTCTAACTAATGTGAACACTGCTTGGCACAGAAGGTACAAGGTTTTACATAATAGAACTGAAGAGATAGGATGATACCTCAAGAAAGCCCAATCATAGCAATTTACAGTACAGCAGGTCAGTTTTTGAACAGCTGTTTTTAAGTCTAATATGGGTTTAAGAATAGCTACAAATTTTCTCTTGTTTTGACTCGTTTCAGAAGAAACTTTTTATACTTGAAATGGATTAGGAAGGGGAAGAAGTAAAATTCAACAAAATTTGAGCATTTTTGTCATTAATCAAACCTGCAGTAAATCTAGTACGAGCACACCTACCCAAAATTGTGCAGCTATCAATGTCTACCTATTTGAGTATGTGTACATACAATACATAGCATTGTTTCCCATGGTAAATCAAAAGTCAATGGATTTAACATGTATCCCAAAAAAGTTGCCCAATTTATTGGAACTTAAATTTTCAATAATGAAATATACAACCACCTCACTGAAAAATAATACACTTACTTCAGAATATTGAGGTAGTAGAAAATGCAGACTTGTAGTCGAGTACATTTTTGTGAGTACGAGTACAAGGACCCGAGTACGAGTCCCAAAGCAATGAGTACAAGTACTTCACATTTCCATTTCCTGAGTATGAGTACCAGTAAAATAACTTGAGTACGAGTACAACTATATAATATAAATAAAGACAAAATTGAGGTACATGTAGGATTAAATGAAAGGAACCCTTCTTTGTTTAACTACTATGGGTGTGTGGCAACTTTGCTTAAAAGAGATAGAATAATTTATAGAACAGATTCTAAATGTTACAAGCAAAATTTTTACATAATCCTTTAAAGGTCAAGTATACTGAATTCGGTCATTGAACAAGCTAGATATTAATGGGGTGTAGAAAACATAAGAGCCAGCTGCTTTCTTTCAAAATAACTGTTACAGAAGATTAACATGACTATAGATTAAAATAATCAAATACCTGTAGTTGAACGTTATTCTCAAAAACTTTTATTTAGAATTTGCTGCACCACATTAAAGAATTGTGATAGATTTAAAAACAAAGGTTTTACAAAAGAAAAACCAAGCAATACATGTACATCACAAAATTTGCATAAAATATGCAATTTGTTTCCTGAAATTTAAAAATGCTATAAATGGTCGGTGATTAAAATTGTTTGCTATTTTCATGGTTTTTGATAAATTTTAAAACAATTTACACCTCCATCTTCAAATTTTGATGTACACATCTTGTAGAATAAGCATGTTATGGGCATTTTCTTCTGCAAAACAGAAAATAATACATGACCAAGCTCAACAAATTCTAGATATAGCATCATAGTAATAATTAAAGTACCCAATTTGTACAGTCATAATTCCAACTTTAAGTTGTCAAAAACGCCTAACAAAAGTACAGTATGAAATGAATTGGGAATTTTGAGGGGTTTGATAGGTGAGTCTGGTTTACATTGTTTAGAATTTACAATTTTGTGTTTCCAACAACACAAAAATGCCTCATCACTTATAGGAATTTCAGAAATTGTTTAAGTTTTAAATTGGCAGCCTTTGAATTTGTTCAGAGAGATACTGCAGTTTGGGTGCAGAACCATAAATGCATCTGCACGTCAGATTTAGGACCTTTAAAACTGCAATTTATGATGGCTCATAATTCAACCCTCAACAAACCCACTCGCCAGCAAGTAGTTTTTTGTATCTTTGGCGAGTGATAAAATTCATAAATGGTTTTCCAAAGTTCAACTTCTTCTGTCCTCGACCGTAATATTACTAATAATAATTATACAGTATACTGTATCAGTGTTTGAGAGTATAATGCACAACTTTTGTCTGTCTCATGTTTGCAAATATAAGCCATGCGCTCTTTCATTTTGCGCAAATATTAATTTAGTTTTGTGTACTGGGCATGATCGAAATACAAACCTATAAACCACGTGCTCTGTTTCATTCTCTCATTAAAATAAATGTATGCTTTGTCTCTTTTACTTTATTCATAATCTGTGATTTCTCGTGACAATTTGCCATTGACTTAAGTTAATTTTGTGGAATTCCTACGCTTACAATGCATCACTTTGTAAGAATCGTATCGTATGTAATTAACAGGTAAACTATTTTGTATCATTTTTCAAAAGGATTGTATGAAATACAGTACAGTTGGGAACATGCCTGTGGTTGGAATGTTTTTTCACGGTATAGTTGGGGAATGTGGGATGTTCTTTAGAATCTTTTACGGCACGTTTATAAGTATCAAATTGATTGAAAAACACGGCAAATTTACTTGCTGATATGTTATTTCTGCATCTGTGTAAAGCACATTCCAACCACTAATCATTATTTTTGAAGCCTTACGGGTAATTTGAAGACTTATTTTAAGACCCCTACTCAAGTTTTGTGACATTTCTTGCTTACATTTGGGCCGTTGTAACAGGAAATACTGTCCCCCGTAAATTCGGTCCGACTGGACAAAATTTCAGGAAATCCGATCCTCCCAATTTTATGGTGGCTTCTTACGGCCATCAATATTTTTATTTAACTTTTCTGAGTATTGTTTTGACTTTGACTACTAATGTTCAAAGAACCACATAGACAGCTACAATCTTTGACAAAATTGTTAGGACACGTACCGAAACATTTGCATGTTTATTTATGTACAGCTATTTTCAGTGCCCTTCCCCCCCCCCCCCCTCCCTTCCCCTCCCTCTTCCTTTTTGGTCCCCTTTCAATGTTGTCAAAATGTCAAAATATTTCACTAGGAAATACAGAGACATGGAAAGCAATTAACAACATTTTCCACTCATTTCACTAACATTAAACGGTGGAGCGGTGTCCCAACGAGTTTTGTCCAAGATTGTCTAAAAAAATGTGTGGCAAACACAGGCATTTTTTGCTGAACATTTGAGGGGCTTTTTGAAGTATGTGGATAGTGTTTTACTTTGTTATGAAAGTTTGTGTCCTTGATAATGGGGAGGCAATGTGCAACTTTGGCACCTGGCAGTTAATTTAAAGCTGAATTATTTCACTGAACCAGCAAGACTCAACGTTTTACCATGAAAATAGAATAAAGATCATACTTATTGAGACTTTCTATAATATGGGGTAAAACATTTGACAACATTTTTATCTTAAGAAGAAAATCTTTTTCAATTTGTGTATGGATTTTATCCGATTATTTTCACTTTGTCAATTTCTAGTCACTACAACTTCAACATGGGAAATGTATCAATTTACTTTACTTTCTTCAAGTAAAAGACCAAATTATTGACTACAAATCTGATAAATTGGTTAGCTGGGGCGAGAGTGTGTGCATGTCTAATTTAAACATAGAGTTTAACAGTTTTTGTTATTTACAAAATCGTGTCATATTTCTTTTATTTCATCAAATTTGTTCAACTTTTTCATCAATGTCCTGGCTTTGCTTTATTCTTGTACAATATTTTTCATTATAAGATTAGAAAAGCAATATGAGTATGTCGAAAATACTTTTTGTTTACATGCTGTTTAACCCTTAATCTACCAGCGCTTTTTTCTGAAAATGCGCCTGAGAGGCGGGGTCAAAGACGGAGCACCCAAAACGGTGATAATATCGCGCATGGTAGAGTAAGGGTTAATCACAGGATAATTATTGAAAAGTCCTCTGTCTTCCAAACAGCAAAGTTGGGCTCGTTCCGCTTCAGTGGCCTGGTAAGCTGCCTACTGGCTCCATGCTGCATATATTTTCGAGTTGGACACTTGTCGCGGGTTGATTCAGTACTCTTTTGAAAATGCGCCTGGGTGGCGGGATCGAAGACGGGGCACCCAAAACGGCGATAATATTGCCACGTGGTAGAGTTTTAGGGTTAAATGCCATTATTTCAGTCTCTATCTCAGCCACTTCTCTCCTCCCCACTGCTCCCATCCCCACCCCCTAACTGCCATTTTTTCCCTTGTAATCCAAAGTGGTCAAGAATAAAGCACTCAAACATTCTGAAAAAATGGGATGCAAACGCAGGTTGTTTTTTTGCCAAAGTAAAGATTAAAGCACATATTTCCTATCTATTTAAGATAGCACGGTCCAAAAAGAGTTAATGCCTTTTATTGTATTGTCCTGAACAGTTGAATGTCTGTTTTTCGACAAATATCATGACTTCCCTGCATAAAACTTTTTTTCCATTGACATTGACGGTGTTTCCACTCAACGACATTTCTCAGACAATCTTGGAAAAAAACTGTTGGGACACTTACCGGAATGTGTGCATCTTATTTCAAATATTTATAAACAGCTATTTTCAAAAGGAATATTTGTTAGTTATGGGTGAATACCATTCAAGATTGATTATATGTTTCCTCTAAGTGCAAGTGTGGGTAGGAGTTAAAAAGGGAATAACAAAATTGTTGATAATCTTATCAATCATAATTAATAAAATTTGCTATACGATTCTGTAGGGCTTGAAGGATCAGTGAAGTTTGAAGGTCAATGATACTTTGTCCCCTGTCATAATTGTTGCAGCTCAAACGATTGACTCCCTTTTGGATGTTTTCTCTTAGAAAATGTACTGATAAGGTTCCAGAAAATGGAAGCATATACTCAAGTAAGGGGCAAACAAGGGAGGTGTAAGCATGGGCGGGGGTGGGTGGGGGGGCATGACACATTTTTTGAGAAAATTGCAATGATAAGTTAAGTTTCCATCAGAAGTTGCAGCTAATCGGGAATTAGTTTTCTGAAAATTGCCTTATTGGGAAATTCTCTTCAATTATCAGGAAATTTCTTTAAGTTTAGGGAAATTTCGTCCCTTTTTAGGGATTTTTAACTTACATTTTGGAAAATTTTCTTCATTTGTGGAAAGTTACCTTTAATTTTAGGCAATTTTTCATGATTTTGGGAATATTTCCTCAAGTTTTGGGAAATTTATGGATATTTTTTAAATTTTTGGGAAAGTTTCTTTATTTTTTAGAAGCTTGGCTTGCCCTCATTTTAATTATACTTTTTACAGTCAGCATAATTGGCTAGTGGAATTTTATAAGTGGCTAGTAGATTCTCAATTGCATAGAGTTGGCCCATATTAGTGCAAGTGAAAAATATATTCTTGACTGTTTATGAAGAAATAATAATAATGAATATTTTTAATAGCGCCGGTATCCATCCATGCTGCCCTACATTTGTGAGGGCACAATTATGGGCCACTCTAGAAATTTCAATCATAGGGGTTATGAGTGTTAATGAAATGTATTATTGACACAGCATCTCTACCATTTTATTTTGGCCCTTGACGAGGTATGATGAGTAGATGTTTCACAAAACTTAGGAGTTTACAGGCTATGCTCTCGCCATAATACTTCAAATCAGCAGTGAATAAGGTATCTGTAGAAATAATTTTAGGTATGTATGACTTTTAATTTTCTTTGCATGACATACAGATTTGTAACATGTATTTCTTTTCTCTATTTTTGTTTAGGATGAATTTTTAGATGTTATTTACTGGACCAGGCAAATCCTCGGGGTTATCTTTGGAGTCGTCTGGGGAATTGTACCACTAAAAGGTTTTATTGGCTTAGCTTTGTAAGTATAACCTCTTTCGTATAAACCCAAATAAGCACACTTACACAGTTCGATGACCAGTGTAATATAAATCATGACTCACGCACCTCACGACCACAAAAAAGCAATGAAGTGTAGGTACTGTATCAAAATGGGTATGATTACTTTTCCATTTATACTCTGCATGTACAGTAATGTCTGTCATGTGATTTTTCTGTGAATAGTTGTATTTTTAGTTAATCGTTTCTGCACTTTTAATGAATATTGTGGTGTTGTACACAAGTATTACATTTCATTATACAAAATCATGGTTTGTGCTATTTTCTGGTCTCTTATTTTCTTTGACATACTATGCTCTGAAATTCGGAAGGGAGGGCTTTAGTTTTGTTTCAAATATGGAAAGGTACATAAAGTTGATAAGAAAAAGCTTGTGATGTAAGGCCTTAAATGATTTCTTATGTTAATAAACAAGTATAATTAAAGAAAGTTTGAAGAATTTTGAAAGGTTTAGTTTAGGGGTCAAGTAAGTACCATCTTATTTGAAAGAGGACTTCAAAAGAAACAAAATGGTGAAAAAAGGGTTCAAAAAATCTTTTTCCATTAAGTAGATATTCAAGTTCAAAATTTGGTATAGTTTGTGTAGAAAGGAAAATTTAGTCAAAGGAGCTCTCGACCGAAAAGTGAGGGCCTCTTTTTTGTGGTAAATTGTGGGCATTTCGTCCACATCCAATCAAATCTTGCGATCAGTTTTTTTGTAGATTTAATCTCAATTAAAGTTTGTTTACTCGACGAGAGCTCTCGAACATTCACTGTGTGTACAATTAGTGTAACTAGCTACTGTGACTGCTGCACATATTATTCAGCCTTCTGGTATAGTACGAGTGACAAAATTATATGACCAACGTTAAACATAAATCTTAATATTTTTAGCCGATAAAGAAGCCTGGACCTAGGAGGATTTGGTTAATACTGTAGTAATGTATGACTATGGGTATTTAACTGTAACATTAGTGCAATAAACCCCTTTTCAAAATATTATGTCCTAATGTTACACGAGTTTGCCTAACAACGTACTGAACTTGTTGCTGATTTCTTACCACATGACCATTGCAATGCGTTCCATCCCTGAAAAGACTTCAAGCAAAGTTTATTGGGTCAATATGTTTACAAGAAAAAATACTAACGAAATAAACTTCCTGTGCATTTGTCAAGTTCTAACAACTGGCCAAGGATCCTACACACTAGGCATATGTGCATGACCGACAGCACAGCAAATCTATGAATATTCAAATCCAAAGAGACTATGCTTGCTTGTATATCTCACATACAAGACACGCACTGGACTTGCTCGGAGATTCCAAGAAAATACGCCCTCACTTATCGGTCGAGTGCTCCTTTAAATACATTCATGATGAATAATTCCGGCTATAGATTTTCAGTCCAATGAATCCAAACTCACCAGTGTTTATAACTCACTGATGAAACATCCTTTTAAAAGTCAAAATGAATCCTCAGCCTGACATTATATGCATGACTTGGCCCTGCAGTAACCAAATCCACAATACCTGGCCCTTCACAATAAGTTCCATTGTGTGCATTGGAGTGTAATTACTGATGCGTAAAATCACTGAACTGTCTGTGGTGGGTTTCTTAATTGCTTCTAGCAGAGTCTTAAAAGTCATACCCGCCGAAATGGAGGTTCTTGCGGGTGAAAAACTGAAAATTTGTAGCAAGGATTGGGCGAAATGTTAACAAAGTTGATTAAATGTGATCTAATTCTTCTATGGTTGATTTCCCACCACCAGACATTTTCATATTATAAATGTGTGCCATCTTTAATACCTGATATCTTTTGAACTCCAAAAATATGAATATGAAGTTTTTTCAATTTTTTACGCCTGCCATACAATATACAGTAGATATATTTGACCAGTAAACAAAGCCGTAAAGGATTAGTTTAGTGACCAAGCAAGTTTATCTTGTATGAAAGAGGACTTAAAAAGAAACAAAATGGTGAGAAAGTATTCAAAAATATCTTATTCCATTAAGGAGATATTCAAGTTGAAAGCTATGTCTTATCTGTGTAGAAATGACTGGTGTAGTAAGTCTTCTATGGAAGGTTGGCACCCTCATCCTCACATTCGTAGCAATTGGTAATGTATTTTAAAGAAAGTTAATTCAATTTTTTACTATTTAGATTATTCTTCCTCCAACTTTCTTCAGGTTGTATATTACAAATACTCTTACTAGATTCAGTTTTACTATTTTTCTGACATATTCCATGGTTTTTAAACCACAAAATCCCAGGACAAAATATGATAGAATACATGACTTTGAGGAATATTAGGCCATGACACCACAACTAGTCTGTTTTCAGTCGTTTCTACACAAATGATACCAAACTTTCAACTTGAAAATCTTCTTAACCGTAAAAGATTTTTGAATGCTTTCTTCACCATTTTGTTTCATTTCAAATCCTCTTCACATAAGATAGACTTGCTTGACACCTGAACTAATCCTTTAAAAAAAATTTTGAAATTGTGAATTTATTGTAGAAGCATTGATCTAATGTGTCATGTGAGAGAAAGTGAATGATTTACCCCATTTATCAAGGTAATATAGAAATGATACACAGCTAAAAATTCATTGAGACTTTTTAGTTTTCCATTTTTAAACAAAATTGCAACATTCTGTTTTGTGTAGCGCTTCTGATATTCTAATACTTTAATGTTAATTTTTATGTTGTTGATTTTTCAGGTTCTGTGCAATAAATGCAGGTTTTCTGTATATATATTTTATGTCTTTTCAACAAGTGGATGAGGATGATTATGGTGGTGTCTGGGAACTCACGAAGGAAGGTTTCATGTCATCATTTGCGTTGTTTTTAGTAAGTTCTTTTATCGTAGATATCGTGCCATAAACTTTAGCTAAACCTGAAACTGTATGCTGTGGGAATTATTGTTTTATATTTATTGTATGACATATTTAACATTGTAGCTCCACAACATCTACAATGAGTTAAAAAATTCAAGGTTTTTTCAAAAAGAAAATGATATAACATTTTGCCATGTTGTTTTGATTGGTAAAATTTTACTTTCTAGCAATATACTTTGCAGCGGCACTTATCTTTATATAATAGTTTTGTAGCGTTGTTTTGTAATGTTTGTAGCGTAGATAGATAGAACACTCGTTCAGGCATGTTATCATAAGGCCAACATAAAGTCAGTGAAATAAGGTGGATGCTATGCTAGATTGTAGCAAATCATACAGATTTATTCAGTTTGGTGAGAAAGTATGTAAAAGCAAGTCTTTGTTTGATCCTTATTTAGAGGATAATATAAAGAATACTTTTGATGATAAATCATAAACAGTATGGAAAAGAGCAATTTGGAGGTAAAGTGGTGACAGCTGCTACCGATTCCTGTACATGCAACAAATTTAGATGCAGATGACAATATTTGAGACATGATTGGCTCAATTACTTCAAGCCAATAAAATTCCCATTCATGATATTCTCTATAAGATCTGAGTGATGATTGTAAGCTAGGATGCTAGGTTGTGGTCTCACCTCACTATAAAAGACCTATTCTAACATTAATGTTAGTTGTAAAGGCTTAAATGGATATGGGTTGAACTTGATGTTACATTTACTATTTAGTTCATAACGTTTCATAATATCTAATTAGGAAATATTTAGGATACAAATCATATCGCTGTTATTGAGGTGGCTATGCAGCATTTGGTGCAAATCTTTGTTTGCTGTACAACTGACCATTTACATCTTAGCTTTTTGGACATGAAATTACAGTATACCTAGCAATTAAAAACTGGTTCAATTAATTTTTCATAGGATAATGTAGATATGCATCAGCACAAAATAGTCAGTTATATATCAAAACATTTTTCTTCCCTGCTTGAGTGGAGTTTCTGTCACTCTGACATACTTTTAATAAGGGCAGAATAAATAATGTTAAAAGAAAGAAATTGCCCTTTTTAAGAAAAAAATTGTTGACGAAATTCCTTTCTATTCACTTGTTCTTTTCACAATAACCTACCAACATTTGTTTCCTGGGTTATTACTTAAATGATAATATTTTGTTGAGTCAACGGTTAAGGCTTTTGTTTGCCTTAAATTCAAAATCGCACTGTTTTCCCTCCAGTGCTTGATATATTAAATTTGCTTGGAGGGATTGACAAATCTCATATACCGTAGGCAATATTGCTCTGTTCTCATATTATTATTTGCAGTGTTTTGTGGGTTTATTTCTTTGTTTATATATATCCTCTGGTGATGATATTTTGTTTATGTATATAGTGACTAGGGCCTTTTGCATGAAGTACTTTGCAAATAAATCAAATGATATTTTTGGAATTGGAAGCTTCTAATTTTACAATGTTTATTTCGTTTGGGTGATGAATGATGCTGTTCTAAGGTTGAAAAGTCTTAAGTACATTTGTTGTGATTTTGATACATGTCCACTGCTCATCAATTTAACCTATTACAAATGTCTTTTATCTGTTTACAGGTTGTCTGGATTATCATCTATTCAGCCATTTACTTTGAATTAGGACAGTAATATATCTGTGATAAAGTTCATCATAACCTGAGGACTCAACCATCAAGCCGGCCACTTTCCTCGTAAATGACCATTAAAAGAGATTGCTCGACATTGAATGAACTCTTGACTGCTTCCAGAAACAAATGAGTGCTGTCTTTTAGTCGATATAAGTGTATACTGTACAATGAACTTAAATTGGCTGCACCCAAATTATTGATAGATAAAATGAATATTGTTTGCATGCTGTTAGAAGAGAGCACTGGAAACGTGGTTGAGAGAATTAAGATAGAAAAGTGGTTTTCTTGAATGGGAACTTTGCAAATTGGGGATAGAATGTTGAGTAGGAGTGACACACAAATCACATCAATATCAGCATGGGTGTTTGCCAGGAAGGAGGAGGAAGGGGTGGAAGGGGGGGGGGAGGGGTCGAGTGGGTCGTTGAGTAGGAGTGACACACAAATCACATCAATATCAACATGGTTGTAGCCAGGAGGATCGACTGGGTAGTTTGACTCCCCTACCCCTTGTTTTGCTAAAAGGTCCAGATTTTGTGGCAATGACCTATTTTTGCTCTTCATTAAGATTTAGCATGCAAATAGCTTAAAGTTTGCTGTTTTGACACAATTTTTGAAACAAGTATACACTATCAGCTATTTTTTTTTGTTCTATGACCTCCTCCCCCAATCCAAAAGGCTGGCTACACCACTAATCATATTTTAAAGTGTAGCATTAATCTTCCCCTAACCTTCAAGAGACCACAATTGAAATTATACCCTGTAGAATAGAGTACAAGATGATTGAGAGAATTAAAGGATTAGTTCAATGGCCAAGCATGTCCATCTGATATGAAAGAAGACTTCAAAAGAAACAAAATGGCGCAGAAAGCATTGCAAAATCTTATTCTGTAAGGAGATATTCAAGTTTAAAGTTTGGTATCATTTCTGTAAAAATGACTGAAATCAGACTAATTGTGATGTCACAGCTTCAGATTCCTCAAAGTCTTAATGTATTTTAAACAAAGTTTATTTAATTTGTTCACTAGTTAAATTATTTTCCCTCAAACTTTCGTCAAGTGGTATATTAGAAATACCCTTCCTAGATTCAGTTTTACTACTTTTTTGACATGTCCCATGGTTTTTAAGCCACAAAATCGCAGGACAAAATATGATGGAATACATAAAGACTGAGAAATCTGAGGATATGACATCACAACTAGTCTGATTTCAGTCATTTCTAGACAAATGATACCAAACTTTAGACTTTAATATCTCCTTAACAGAATCAGAGTTTAAACGCTTTCTTCACCATTTTGTTTCTTTTGAAGTCTTCTTTCATATAAGATAGACTTGCTTGACCCCTAAACTAATCCTTTAAGATGAAATATGATTTCCTTGCATGGCAACAGCAAATTGGTCACAAAATGATGAATAGTCCTCACAGACACACAACAAAAATCAGCAGTTTTAATGTGTTGTATTAATTTTCCATGACCTACAAGATACAAAAATTGAAATCATACCCTGTTTTCAAGGAGTGTGGGTAATGATCATGAAATTAGAATTGCATAATGTGATCTGCTAAAGCAGATTTATCAGCTTTGTCCTAGCAGTTTTTACACAGTTCTGGTTGTATTGAGAGGTCTTTGCAGAACATTTGTCTTGTACATTCCATTTATATCGTCAGTCAAATGTTAATCACCTGGATAGTTTAATTTGGTGACCAACACAAATCACATGTGCAGATTTAAATAAAGATATGTATACATTTGTTTTACTCATTATGTAACCATTGAACCTATTGCAAATAAATGTATGTTGAATTTTGTAGATCCCCTTGAATATTGATTTTGATAAATAGAGTATCTGTTTGTAATGTTATATGCACTTTAAGATATATGAACAACCCAGAACAGGTAGCAATAACTTAAGCTTAATTGGTAGAGAATAGGCTATAAACAATGCAAATGGTTAAAGAAGCCCTTGGCCGAAAATAAGAGCGTACTCTTCTTGAGTCTCAATAATATACGAATACACTTTTCTTGCTTGAGCTATTACTAACGTTTGACATGAATTTTCAAATCAATCTTATTTCCTAATGAATACTTAGTTCGACATGGGAGTATTAGAATGAGACACCTCTTATTTCAAACTTCCCAAGAATTAGCCAAAAAGACAACCTCTCTTGTCAGCTGAGATCTCCTTTAAATGTTTCATTACAATTAGTTACAAATTTACACTTTGGTAATGACAATCAATGTGCTGTCTTCAGGTTGTACATGGAACATATCAATGTGCAGTCTTCAGGTTCTACACGGAACATACATTGTCAAAGTTAAGATTACTTTCATAGCGTAACTTCAATCCAAGGCTCGGACCCTCTGAAGTGAACCACTTCCTCCTCCTCCCCCACTTTGTTTTTAATTTCCTGTGTCTGCCCCTGTTTTCAATTATTTTATTATTTAAACCAAAGGCAACCATTGATTTTGCTACTCTTTTCTTTTCCTTTAAATGTTTCATTACAATTACGATTTGGCAGTGAAAATCAATATGTTGTCTTCAGGTTCTACATGCATTTAGTGCGTGGATCATGCAACGTCAATAATAGGACTACTTTCATGGCGTGACCTTGAACCAAGGCTCGGACCCCCTGCACAACACCAACCCTACCTACTCCCCCACTTTGTTTTTAAATTTCTCTGTCTGCCCCTGTTTTCATTCATTTTTTTTGTTAAACCAAAGGCAACTATTAATTTTGCCACTCTTCTCTTCTCCTTCGAATGTTTCATTACAATCAGTTACAAATTTACGCTTTAACAATGACAATCGATGTCTTGTCTTCAGGTTGTACATGAATTTAGTTCCTGAATCATACAAGTCAAAGTTAGGACTACTTTCATGGCGAAACCTTGAAATCCAAGGCTTGGACCCTCTGAACCACACCACCTCGTCCCCGTCACTTTGTTTTTAATTTCCTAAATCCGTCCCTGTTTTCAATCATTTTTTTAACCAAAGGCAACCATCAATTGTGCCACTCTTTTCTTCTCCTTTAAATGTTTCATTACAATTACGCTTTGGCAATGACAATCAATGTATTGTCTTCAGGTTCTACATGCATTTAGTGCGTGGATCATACAACGCCAAAAAAAGAACTACTTTCATAGCGTAACCTTGAAATCTAAGGCTCAGACCCCTTGAGACAAACCACCACTCCCAATTCCTATGTCCGCCCCTGTTTTCAATCATTTTTTTTAAACCAAATGCAACCATCGATTTTGCCACTCTTCTCTTCTCCTTTAAATGTTTTATTACAATCACTTACAAATTTTCGCTTTGGCAATGGCGATCAATGTGTTGACCTGCAGGTTCTACATGGAACATACAACGTCAAGTTTGGGACTACTTTTATGGCGCAACCTTGAAATCCAAGGCTTGGACCCCTGTACCACACCATCCCCTCCACTTCCTCCCCCCTCTTTGTTTTTAATTTCTTGGATCCGCCCGTTTTCATTCATTTTTTTTAAAACCAACGACAACCATTGATTGGCCACTCTTCTCCCTAACCCCTTGCCTTAGCTGATGCAGCTATGTGCTAATTGTTGGTTTGGTGCAGATTATAGACGCACATGCTATTCAGGAAACTTCCTAGTTCTACGCGATGATATACTTTTCCTTCATATTTTTCACTTATAAAAAACAAAGGTGCCTACAAAAACAAGGGAAGTGCATCTTAGAAGTAAATTGAGCAAAACATCTCATGCACAAAATCCCTGAGTTCGCATGACCTATAAATTGCATGATCTTTTTAGTGACAGCTAGGGCCCTACGGGCGGGGGGGAGGGGGTCCTGCGGGCCCCTATGGTATATAGGTATAATGCTATTTTATTTAACAGGCTCATATATAGAACCGGGGGCGGCTACCCCCTGCCTCCTCTTGGTCACGCCACTAGATTCCTTTACTGATTTTCTTGTCTTTGGCTTGTTGGATATGAAAGGTGACAATTTTGATTATGAGGTGGCAATCACATTGCTGATCCGTTACTCTCGTAATATTGTAAGGTAGAATTCTTTATTAAACCTGACGCGTTTATGACAGCAAATTAATTGCCCCATCATTTGTTTTCATGAGTACAATCATAGGAGATTTGAGAAAGATTCGCTACTATTCATAGACACCTACTTTTGAACAGAATTGAACAGGTTTCACGCATTTAATATTCCGCAACATCATATAGGTAAGGACATTTGTCACTTGCGTCGAAGTATTACTCGACACAAATTTGTTGTCTTTAGTAATTACAAAGGTAAAAGCATTTATTGCATTCATATCCATATATTGGGTCTAAAGTCAGAAGACGATCTGTGAGTAAATTCCAACAATATTTTGTTCGTTGGCATTTAAGGATGTTCAGGCTCTCAAATTTGAAAAAAAACGCAAATTAACCTTCTCGTTGATTTGGAGCGATGATATATAAAGGTGATGGTGCGAGGTATCCCGATTTCATAATGCAACCCCACTTATTTTAAACCAGGGTTGTAAGTTTCCTCCCAAAAAGGTGGCAGAGGGTGTTTGGGTAAAGGCTACCCCCCCCCCCTCTTCCTCCCTTCACCCCGAACAGAGATCAACAACAGCTCACATTTAACCAAGATGCATCCTATATCAAAGCATTTCAATAATTCCCCTGAAACTACTTTATCCTGCCAAAAATAGGGAACATTTCTCCATGATATGATTACGGCCAGGCTTGTTTGACCACCCCCCCCCCCCATTTCTTTTTTTCAGCTTCACATCTGAAGTCATAAATACGAAAGGCCCTTGAGATAATTACTATAATAATTATTAGGCCTATAATCATTATTGTCTTGTTCCTTTACTCTCTGAATATATGCATTGGGGGCCAACATTTTATATAGGCAAGAGTGTCTTCATTGTCGTGATTTTTGCCTGATTTCCATTCAATGTTGGTGCGAAAGCTATCAACCTATCAGCAAATTACACCAAATATATTTTGCGGCTGGCCATTTCCTCGCGGTTTTGACGGAATGCATTTATAGTGGACGTTGCCCAAATTCCCTTTTTACGATCATGGAACAAACTGTTAATTTTAAAATGAAGAAAATGACCAACTTAATAAAAACCACCCTACATTTTCTTCTCTGCAAATATTGTCGAGTTATGACACAATATAACGAAGGCTGTAAATCAAAATAGCTTGTAGCGATTTGAAACTCACTTTACTGAGCATCTGCAAATATACACCTAATGATCAGATGACTCGAGGAACGAGCCCATGAATCATCTGATCATGCACACCTTTACGCTCTGTCATGATCAGGGAATTGTTAACAATTCCTTGGTTCAATTAACGCTTTCAAGTTAATTTCCAAATGATCTTGGCTGAGTCTGATTTGTTTCATAAATAACAACAAATTTTGTTTAATGATATGAGAAGGAACATGTTTCTTATACACTTGTCAGATTGTTTAAGGCCACTAATTACATTGTTGCCCATGAGGTCAAGTTTTCGCTTGATAGGCCCTTGAAATTACGGCCTTGGTATAGAAATGAGTTCCTTTTATTTCCTTGTGCATGTTCCTTTCTCGTCAATAAGTTCAAACCAAAAGTGTTATCTACAATTATTTTAAAATGATACCAGGAACTATCAATTTTAAAACTTCATTGCTTAGCATGTTATCTGTGTTAAGAGCTTCATTATCCGAGAGATTTGTGCATACTGAAATAGAAATCGGCAAACAATCTGAAAGTTCAAAATACATTTTGTATAATCTGATATTAGGCTGTTAGGCAAATAGTTTAACAAGCGTGTCACATTTCTTAGCAATGATACGTTGCTCCAGGCATGACAAATATTTTTTTTGGTTTTAAAGAAAAGGTATTGTCTCATAAATAAATTTGGAAGTGAACGCCGCCGTGCTGCTAACGTCACGATTTTCATGTCATGACAACAAATGTAGGCATTTACGATCGATCTGACGGATGTGTGATCGACAATATCGCAGATTTCTCGCAATCAATAGGAAAAATTGAAACCAGAAGTGACGTTGCAAGCACGGCGGCGTTCACTTCTAAATTTAATTATGGGACGATATCTTTCCTTTAATCGTAAATAACTGCTTTACATTTCACTCTATTAAAACGTGTTTCTTTTTTAGCGGAGAATTTGGTATATCTCTTTCATCTGTAATGATATCACCTCGTTCCATAAATCACAAAACAATATTTATGCCAAACCTTTTAAACACGAAAATCTAAAGCGTACAAAACCTTCTTATTAAATACTAAATGCTTTGTTCATCATCATTCTTCGATTTATTACCATTATTATTATATCATTCATAACTGTTGTAAATACAGTACTGTTGTTTAATAGTTTATTTCTATTTCCTTTTTTTCTTTTTTAATAATAATACGGGGCTGGGATGGGAAGCTTTGCTGTATGGTTTTGTATTTTGCATATAAATTATGTTGGCAATGTTGAATCCTGTTGGGTTGGCATGATGATATTGGACCAATGTAGCCAATGGTTGGGATATGCCATTGAGCCAACAATGGTCCAACATTAAAACAACGTGTTAAAGTGTTAAACCAACCTTCAACCTTCAAACAACGTCATTTCTATGATACCCAAGGTCAATGTAAATTCCAATATATTTATATATATATATATATATATATATATATATATATATATATATATATATATATATATATATATATATATATATATATATATATATATATATATATATATATATATATATATATATATATATATATATATATATATATATATATATCTATTAATCTATCTATCTATCTATCTATCTATATATATATATATATATATATATATATATATATTATATATATATATATATATATATATATATATATATATATATATATATATATATATATATATATATATATATATAATATATATATATAAATATACATATATGTATATAAATATATATATATATATATATATATATATATATGAATATATATATATATATATATATATATATATAATATATATATATATATATATATATATACATATATATATATATATATATATATATATATATATATATATATATATATATATATATATATATATATATATATATAGATATATATATATATATATATATATATATATATATATATATATATATATATATATATATATATATATATATATATATATATATATATATATATATATATATATATATATATATATATATATATATATATATATATATATATATATATACATATATAATATCATATACAAAGACATCTACTTTATTTAAAAATTTGGTATTTGCAAAAATTTGAGAAAGGTAACTCAAGATCATAAAACAACATATAAACCTTAAACTTTATACTTTTAAGGTAAACAGTTCAACAAGACATTTCTCCGAGAGACCAAATCCTATTCAATGTGAATCTTATTTGTGTGACTTGGCGGCCCGTCATTAAGACATTTTTGGATATGAACGGAAAGTTGTTGTTTTCTAAATGATGCAGGCCTACTTCTGAATTCCCGTAGTATAGTCAAGGAGTCTAAAGTGGTATCTCCTTGGTATAGTCCTACCGGTTGGGCACTGTTTCCATGATACGATACATCATGTCCCGGAATGGCGAAACAGTTGTTCCTTGCTTGGGGTGGAGCTGAATTTGCACTCCTGATAATGATCCTCCACTTGAAGTGATACCACCCAATGTCATATAAAATCAGTATCAACATGACTCCTACAACAACGATGGTTATTATGATGATAGTTGGCAGCGATGAATCTGGGAAGAAAATAATTCGTTAATGATTCAACGGTATCATGCAGTTGATAATTAAAGACATTGTGTGGTATCAAACAGTTACGTAATCTCAACTTCTTTCCATACGTTTCTTCCAAACAAATGTAATGTCACTCCCTCAAAGGACATTAAACATGCTTTCAGGTTAGAACTCGGTTGAAGAAAAGTAAATTTAATTCGTTTCATAAGCATCACCGATTACTCAAAGAATTTTCAAACGGTGTGTAATTTATTTTTGTATGTTGGTCTAATGAGTAACGAAATCGAACATTTTTCCCACCAGGCTCTTCAGTTTCCCAACAGGAACTTGACTAAGGAACTAAAATACGGTGGGAAACCGATTAAACGTTTTTGTATGAGAGAAAGTGAGTCCACCCAAAAGACTCGTGTATACCTTTCAGACTGAGTCTTATTTGACAGTGTTTGGATAAGTTGTTTCTCTTGTAGTTGCATGTCAAATATGACAGTTGAAGAGGTTGTACAGAACTGCAGAATCTCGAGAGAGGACAAAAACAATTTCCTGTATAAAAATGATCCTTTCACCATGTGCAAGATCTGCAATATCTTCGAATGATTATCAGATTATAAGAAAACGGTCATACTCTTATGCATAAAGACATGGAAACACTATCTCCGAGTCAACTAAATATAAACGATTAGTACGACTAAAAGGTATACCTACAAAATATATTGTCATTCTTTGATGCGCCTGTTTGTAGTTTGCTTTGAGTAATTTTTCGTATAACCTACTGCCAGACTGCTTGTGTCTTGAAGTCGTATAATTCATTGCATGCGGACTTCTGATCACTCAGATAGCGCTTCGACAGTCAGGCAGTACTGGAGCAACGTATGATCATTGTAAAGAAATGTGACGTGCTTTTACTATTTGCCTAACATCAGACATAATAAAAATGTATTTTGAATTGTCAGGTTGTTTTGGCAGAACGCTCAACTAAATACAGAAAATATTGATAAGACTTGAATAAATTTACCTACAAAAGATATTTTAATCACATGAAGCCAACTGTATGAAGCTCCTGCTTCCAGTTTATTTTGAACAGTGTTTTCGTGTATACTGTTTGTGTGTTAAAGTCAATTCATTACGAAAAGGTAAGATCGATAATCTTTAAAAAAAATCCTACTTCTAAAATTTCGGAGCTGCCCTTAATTTAGAAATTGCTGATGAAATGTGGTGCACTAAAACATACATTAAGATTTTAATTGATGTTTGCTTACTTTTAGTTACGTGTATCTGGATGTCTGGAAAGAGCACCTAGCGGTCTTTTCGAAGTCATCCGTAAAAGTGTACATTACAACTGTATTGCCATAAAACAAACTCCCCGGTGAGTGCGAGGTAGATCGTAAAAGATCGGTACCGGAGTTCGTCGTGGCTTTTGGATATTTCCAAGTCACAGTAGCATGGGTAGAAGTGTTTGCTTCAACTGTTATGTCATCGGGGCATTCAAAAACTTGTGGTAAAGCTGATTAATAAGAAAAATCAGTCAACATCACTTTGGGGCCAAGTAGTAAGGGGTCACTATACAGGCAGTGACCAATCAGAAGCCAGCATTGGTATCACGTGATAGCTCATTTGCATATACTTAAAAAATGCTGGCTTCTGATTGGTCACTACCTGTATAGTGACCCCTGAGATTTTCCCTGTTGGTCATCGGATTGCGTGACAAGATATTCTTAATTGTTCCGCAGAGTCCTTTAACCGAAGTGTATAGTTCATTTGCAATGCTAACTTCTGATTGGTCACTACCTGTATAGTGACCTCTGAGATTGTCCAGCCTGATTGCCATCACAGGATAATCTCGATCACGGAGCTTCTGATTGGTCGGGGTCTGTATAGTGGCCTCTAAGATTTTCTAGGTCATCGGATTGCCGTCACAAGATATTCTTGACGACGGAGCTTCTGATTCGTCGGGGTCTGTATAGTGGCCCCTGA
The DNA here is from genome assembly GCA_020152595.1 of Chiridota heheva. Taxonomy (NCBI): domain Eukaryota; kingdom Metazoa; phylum Echinodermata; class Holothuroidea; order Apodida; family Chiridotidae; genus Chiridota; species Chiridota heheva. The sequence goes on from JAIGNY010000850.1 coordinate 162,627, forward strand.
GATTTTCCAGGTCATCGGATTGCGTCACAAGAAATTTTCGACTACGGAGCTTCTGATTCGTCGGGGTCTGTATAGTGACCTCTGAGATTTTTCATCTGGGTCATCGGATTGCGTCACAAGATATTTTCGATTGTTCCGCAGAGTCTTTTTAACGAAGTGTATAGCTTTTCCTGACTGGGTGTGTCAGGTCAATGGTTGGGGTATCATGGTACTCATTGTCGCTCATTTCAAGACAATAAACCCTGATAATCTGTAAATTAGAAGTTGAGATTTGTCAAAGAGTTTAAACTGTAAAAATGATATAGATAAATTGCAATGTCACGATTATCGATAATATCGGGATAATATCGTCACAATATACCGAGTCACGTTATTCGAGAAGACATTGTACTTGACAATTGAGAAACAGGAAACTTGTCATGTTTGAGAACATGTTTTTGAAAAGAGGCAATAATTGAGCGACGATATGTTTTAAACGGTGTGATTTGAGGAGACTTTTTTTTTAAAGGTGTACGATTTGATAACGAAATTTAATTTTCAAATTCTATTCACTTTGCACAGGGAGCAAAATTTAAGTGACGAAATTTTGAAAACGTGAATGATTTGAGGAGACATTTTTTCTGAAACTCCTCATTTGAGAAAAATTGTTTCTCAACTAAAAGAGAGCCAATCGATACATCATTTCGTACCGCGTGTTTAATAATAGGGTTGATAAAAGTTTGATTATATGATGTATGATAATGGGGTAAAATTATCTGTTAAGATGAGAACTGTTTGGGCGGTCAAAAATAGACCAATCAATGATTATGCATGGCGAAATAATAGGAAAACACATTCATAATCCATGTTTGATTATTCAATTATGGGATCAATATAGATACTTTGTTTAGATGTCTGTTACCATGGCATTATGGGATAAGGGATGAGAGACTTATATCAAATAATGGTATTGGTCCATTACATACGTAACAGAATTATGTTACTTTTAATCAATCAGATTGGTCAATTAATAGTGGTGTGACGACCATATATGGCAACAGTATTGAATGTCATTCAAGACTAAACATTTAAAAAGCAGGTTGAAGATTTCGTTTTATCATTCATTCGTTAGCGTTTGTCAGCTACACTAGCAACCACAACGTGTTATTATACATTGAGTTATATCAATTATAACGTGTAGACATTTCGCGTTATACTTACCGTCCTGTATTACTACATCGTGTGTATACTGCGTGTTTGATTATCATGACTCACTATAAGGAGAGAAACAGGAGAGGCCAATCCTCGTTTGGAGAACAGCAGGGGTGGTAGAATATGAGCCTGATCCTAAGGCGACTGTATTTAGGGTTTTTTTTCATTCAATACTGTTGCCATATCTGGTCATCACACCACTATTAATTGACCAATCTGATTGGTCAAAAATGGTATAATCCTATTACGCATGTAATGGACCAATACCTTGTTCCGCAGAGTCCTTTTAACAAAGTGTATAGCTATTCCTGACTGGATGTGTCAGGTCAATGGTGGGAGTATCATGGTACTCATTGTCGCCCATTTCAAAACAATAAACCCTGATATTCTGTTGATTAGAAGTTGAGATTTGTCAAAGAGTTTAAAATGTAAAAATAATATAGATAAATCGCCATGTCACGATTACCGATAATATCAGGATAATATCGTCACAATTTACTGAGTCACATTATTTGAGAAGACATTGTACTTGACAATATTTTCAAATCCCATTGACTTTGCACTGGGAGCAAAATTAAAGCAACGATTTTTTGAAAACGTGAATGATTCAAGAAGACATTTTTTTGAAACTCCTCATTTAAGAAACAATTTTTCTGAAACTCATTATTTGAGAAACAATTTTTCTGAAACACTGTCATTTGAGGCAGATTTTTGCTCAACTGTATTTTATTTGAAAGGACAAAAACTGGCGTCTAACGGGGAATGACAGGACAGAACTTCGTTTTAATGCGAAAAAGGGGGTAATGGCGTCAACGGGGGAATCACAGGACAGAACTGCGCTTTAAAAATGGGGTGGGACTTGATTCCAAACCACGCCCCTGAACTTTTTTCTAAAACATTACATTTGAGTATGCACCTTTTGAAAGTCTGCGTCATTTGAAAACAATTTTTGAAATTCCAATGACTTTATACAGGGCGTCAAATTTGAGAAGGCATTTTTTGTTTTGATGAGTACTTTGAGAAACAATTTTTGAAATTCCTTGACTTTTGAGCGCTCGATTTTCTCAACCATTAACTTTTGAGAGGATAATTTGAAGAAAAAAGTGGTAAAAAACGAGGGAAATTGGTTAAAAAGCGAGAGACTACATTGCGTACACGCGATAATGACGTCATTACTTTAAAAATGGGGGCGCTAACAAAAGTATCTATGACGTAATGAATTGTAGATGTGTATTATGTTGTATGTGGACATCGACCAGTCTAGGACTGTCCGGAGAGAACCGCCATGACGACGGAACGTTGACGAACCTTGCGCCGTGTTAAAGCACTACTCGAACCCGATTTTGCCCAAGTTATATTGCCCTATGCGAGGTTGACGAAAATACAGTCGCTACCCTCGTCTAATATCAGACAACTCTAGTGTATCAAGGGTAATCAAGGTGTGTTTTCTTTCTTGTGAATGTTGGCGTGTACATTCTATACAATCATCCTGGGATAATTTCAAGCAATTCATAAACCAATCTATCAATTCACTTGTTATTGCCAGCCATCAACTTAAAAAAAACTGAAACACACATACCATATTCAAATCCCAAAGGAATTACAGTGCCAGATATATATGAGCAAGACAATAATGAATGAGGCAACCCCGTACTTTCGGGCGTTAGGATCAGTCTCATATTCCACCATCCCTGCTGTTCTCCAAACGATGATTGGCCTCTCCTGTTTCTCTCCTTATAGTGAGTCATGGTAATCAAACACGCAGTATACACACGATGTAGTAATACAGGACGGTAAGTATAATACGAAATGTCAACACGTTATAATTGATATAACTCAATATATAATAACACGTTGTGGTTGTTAGTGTAGCTGACGAACGCTAACGAATAAATGATAAAACGAAATCTTTAGCCCGCTTTAAAATGTTCAGTCTTGAATGACATTCAATACTGTTGCCATATATGGTCATCACACCACTATTAATTGACCAATCTGATTAATTAAATATGACATAATTCTGTTACGTATGTAATGGACCAATACCATTATTTAGTATTGGTTTTTCATCCCTTATCCCATAATGCCATGGTAACAGACATCTAAACAAAGGATCTATTTTGATCCAATAATTGAACAAACAAACACGGGTTATGAATGTATTTTCTTATCATTTCGCCATGCATAATCATTGATCGGTCTATTCTTAACCGCCCAAACAGTTCTTATCTTAACAGATAATTTTACCTAATTATTATACATCATATAATCAAACTTTTATCCACCCTATTATTAAACACGCGGTACGAGATGATGTATCGATCGGCTCTCTTTTAGTTGAGAAACAATTTTTTTCTCATATGAGGAGTTTCAGAAAAATGTCTTCTCAAATCATTCACGTTTTCAAAATATCGTCGCTCAATTTTTGCTCCCTGTGCAAAGTCAATTATATTTGAAAATAAAATTTCGTTATCAAATCGTACACGTTTTCAAAAAAATATCGTCGCTAAATTCTTACCTATTTTCAAAAACATGTTCTCAAACATGACAAGTTTCCTGTTTCTCAATTGTCAAGTACAATGTCTTCTCAAATGAGGTGACTCGGTAAATTATGACAATATTATCCCGATATTATCGATAATCGTGACATTGCGATTGATCTACATTATTTTTACTTTACTGTTTAAACTCTTTGACAACTCTAAACTTATAATCTACAAGTTATCAGGGTTTATTGTTTTGAGATGAGCGATAATGAGTATCATGATACCCCCACCATTGACCTGACACACCCAGTCAGAAAAAGCTATATACTTCGTTAAAAGGACTCTGCGGAACAATCGAAAATATCTTGTGACGCAATCTGATGACCCAGATGGAAAATCTCAGAGGTCACTATACAAACCCCGACGAATCAGAAGCTCCGTCGTCGAGAATATCCTGTGATGGCAATCCGATGACCTGGAAAATCTCAGAGGTAGTGACCAATCAGAAGCCAGTATTAAGTATATGCAAATGAGCTGTCACGTGATACATATGCTGGCTTCTGATTAATCACTACCTGTATACTTGCCCCTTACTACTAAATCAATGTCTACTATGCGCATATTGACAGAGGTAACTAATAATATAGGCCTGAAATATCTAGTGGACCCAGTAAATCTAGTGGGTCTTACAGGAAAACTTGATGAGTGTAGCTGGGGGAAAAGAGGAGGGGGGGGGGCGACTTGATCGGGTCATTGCTAAATGAAATAGAAATGCTGCGAAAAGGTCCAGAAATATTACTGAAAGGTCCAAATTCAAGATAATGACTTTATTTATTCATTTGTTTGCTTTTCAGTAGAATTTGACACAATTTTAGAAACAAATTACGCCATTAGCATTTTTTGTTTTAGAACCCCCCCCCCCCTCCCTCCCGCCATCCCCAATCAAAATGAATGTGAGTTCAAATAACCAACCCGGATATCCCTCGTTCACGGATGGGTAGCATACACCTCTTTGCTCGTCCAAGGTACATTCTGAGTTCTGACCTTCTTAAACGAAATTAAAATGGAGGCGCCATATTTTCTTACATCGTGGAGCCACGGGAAGGAATTGTAGTCCACCCCCCCTCACTCCAACTCAGAAATAACGTTATCAAGATCGCTTGAACCCTCCACCTTTTGGACGTTGACACCCTAAGCCACAGTTGAGGCCCCTGCCTCACTCACTTTTAGAACACATTTAGTTCACAGGAAGTTAATACTCCAATTGGAGGACTGTATGTTATGTGAAGAAAAAGAAGAAGTGATCACCCTCAACAAACTTATCTGCTATAATTTCGATGTTAATGTCATAAAGACCAGTTCTTCAGTTCGGTTCTACCCCCGATCGGGAGAACAGTTTTGAAGTTCTCCAGATCGAGAGATCCTTTACAGAAGTATCCCACAATGCATCTATCCAAATCCAAAGTTTTTATAGGAATAACATAAGAATCACATACGTTTCGAGCGCGGGGAACTCAACCACTGCGAAATGTTCAAATTTTTCTTCACGATTTGAAATAATAGCATATGAATTATCTTTTCACCGTGCGCGTCAGTGGAGGGTTCAAGCGATCTTGATAACGTTATTTCTGAGTGGGAGGGAGGAGGGGTGGACTACAATTTTTCTCCGTGGCTCCACGATATAAGAAAGAGTGGCAGCTCCATTTCTATTTCGTTTAAGAAGGTCACAACTCAAAATGTACATTAAACGAGCAGAGAGGTATGGTGTAGGAATCTTCCTTGACTTTTCACTTCATGGAATCAACTGTGAGGGACTGATACGTTTGGACACTTTAATAATGAAGTAAAAATGATTATACAGTGCTAAGAAATGTTAATTAAGAACTAAATGCATTTCCATGGATTTTGAAACTATTTTCCCAGTGGATTTGAATTATAGCTATAGCGTATAGCTATTGACCTTACATTGTATTTTCCTTAATTTCCAGAATGCCTAAATTTCTATAGACTTCTTCAAACCGAGTTTAGCCCAACGTAAAACGTCAGGGTACTTTAAGCAATCAAATGCTATGAGAATTTTCCCTTTCCTAACCAATCAATCAGCAGCAGGGAAAATTGTAAACAACAACAATACGCGTGCGTATTACCATCATAAGTTTGTACGCACGTACATTAAGTCAGTACCAGAGAGCGTGACGTCATTTACCTTATACTACATATAGACCAAAGGCAGAGAGACGAAACTCCACCCATGCTGGCTCCAGGTGAGGGCAGTAGAGAGTCAAGCATTTCACAAATAGAACATACCAAAGAAATGTGTAAATTAAGTATTTTACGCAAAATGTTTATTCAAAAGAAACTATTACCCGATTTAATTGTATCGTTACTTTTTGTGCACTTTTAGTTCAATAAACAAATAATTATATAAGTCATTAATATTACAATTTTGATTTTGACGTCTTCCATGAATCAAGTGTGTAACAAAATTGGCAAACCATGCACACACAGGGCAGTGCAGGTACTTTTCGCGATACCGGTACTATACGGTACGATGCCAATGCGTTTATTATTCATTGTTTTACGTCTGAACATGACAGATTGACAGGTTAAAGCATTTTAAAGGAAATACTTCCTAACCTTATCGAAACCGTTATGCATTACGCCTAGGCCCTAGCCTAATTGGTGAAGGTCGGCCAACACCGTAGGCCTATTTAACGTTAGCGATGGGCCAGCCCTAGTCACCTGTACACCCCTGTTCCGTGGTAATTGCTGTCGGCCTTTTTTTATTTGATAAAGGCTAGCCAAATGCGTACATCAGACATCTGTGGTCCTACTACTAGAGATTTATAATGTAATATTAACTAAGGTAGATCTCGGCCTAGTTATTAAAGCCTAGTTTAGGCTCGGTATTATCGGGTAGTATGAAAAAGGCTGAAGAATTCAAGTTACCAACTTAACCTATTCAAATTCAGACCTAGCCGTTAGGCCTACAAAAAGGCTACAATCTTGCTAGTTATGGAATCATTTACCATCGTTCGGCCGTAATTTCTTTTACTTTAACCCGTTTCTGTATGCTGACATTGTAGGATTGCTGTTGTTTACTGGTTTGCGGCCTCACTAACCAGTCATGTCAAGAAGTGTATCGTGGGATATAACTAATAGCTACATTCTTGCAAGACTACATGCAAGTTAGATATTGACTAACATTAACAAGAATTTAGGCTATGACTTGCTTCAAATTAGCTGCTCAAACCTAATTAAATTTGCCTGGTAATATATTGTGTATACTGCTTGAATTTAAACACAAATTTGCAAAGAATTCATGGATACTGGAAATGAAATAACTCATATTTGAATATTTATAAAGGGAATATTATTTATGTCAAACATAAGGTGAATGCCAATAACTCAGGCTACACACTAGCTCTATGACACATGCAAGCATTGTTACAGTTCGGATCATTTTGTCAGGAAAAGCTATTAACTCTTAATATCAACCCAATGAATTGGTAGTTTGCCATGCCCATCTCACACCTATGAAGTTTCTGGTGTTGAAGGGGGAAACATTAAACAGTTAAATAATTCAATTGTGTGTAGGGTAAAGAAAGTATTATTTGTAAATAATACACGAAATGTGCATCAATTGACTTAAACAACTGGTACTGGCTACATGAAATGGTGTGTAAATTCAGGTGTTTAAAACATATCAACACATATTATTCTGCCATTAACTTCTAAAAATCATTCCTATAAATTTGTATGTACATTTCTGATAGAGGAATTGGGACTTTATTGTGGATGTAACAAATTTACAAGTTTTTGACATCACAATTTTGATTTTCTGCAATGATAACCTGTACAAATTTAAGTTTAACAACTGGTAATAAGCTTTACAAACATTCCTGACAGTTTCTTTGTGAGACATCTTCTGTGAATAAACATACTGCCATAAGTCCTCCACTTATCATTACAGCTTTAGCTGAAATCAGCAAACTTTGTGAAGTGATATTGATGTAGGTATAGGTATACCACAGTATGTTATCATTTCACAATACGAGTTTTTAAGAAAGAAACAGAAATCAATCAAATTTGAGGTTCTTCCTATGCAGCTTAACAACTATATATCCCCGTGGTTGTAAAGTGTGGCCTATAGTTAACTGAGCTAAGCCTAGTAAAATACATGTTGAATTGTGATTTTTCATGTCTGTTTACTGCAAATAAAAGCCTGGTCTGCTAGTTTTGTTGTTGAAATTTCAGTCTTGGGGTTTGTGTCTTTTTTTGGTTAGGCAGACAAATTTGTATGTATAAAAAGGTACACTAAAAATACCATTTCATTTCCTCATAACCTAATAACAGTACATTCCACTGCCCAGAAAAATCATTATACATGTGCCTGGAGTCAGAAAACATTTGGGCAAAGTATTTTGTACTGCAAAATGATTTACAGGTATTCAGCTCACTAATATATGTTACAAAATTAATCTACATTGCAAAAAATATTCTTACTTTATAGTACAGTCAATGATTTTTAGCAATCATACAATATAAAAGTTGGAATACTATTGCACTGTAATAACTTGTTCATTGGATACCAAAGCAAAAATAAATGAAAGCAAAACTAAAGATTTCCTATCATTGGAGAAATTGCATGCAGCAAAATTTTCTCAAAGTGGGGCTTTTTTTCTATCTTCCCAACTTGAAAGCTTGAAAAACTTTTGCAAACAAATTGAAAGCAATTTTGATAAGTTATATACATAGAATTAAAAAATGCACCCATGGATTGGAAGTAATCAGGCTGCAATACAACATATTGGCCTATTCCAAAGACTTTTATTATTATTTTTGAAGTTAAACTCTTTAGGGCCTGCAATTGTTAGTAAATGATGTTGAACAGAAAAACACAATATAGGCCTAAGTTACACTAACGTTACTGTAGCCTGACTAGGAAACACAATGACCTATGGTTACCCCGGCGATGCTTTTTGAAAGTAATCAATCGCTACATGCATGTCTGAATAAAATAAGATTTAATAAGCAACTTATTCTTGTTCCTGAATAAAACTGAAATTATTGCACATATTTGTGACAGCGTTTACCTTGGTCAGTTAAGGTTAAACTAACGGCGTGCGTACGGCGTTAGCTTCAAACTGTTCAACTACAACTGGCACAATTAAGATAGCACAGTATTTAAGGTCTACTGAAATTATGCAAGACATCTACTAGTTTTGATCTTTTATCCCTTATCAGAAAAGTTATTCGCGTAGTATTTTTCTTGGAATATACTTAGGCCTAAGTTAGTAAATACGATACATGCAGCATGTCTGTTTATAATCTAACGCTGAGCTAAAGTGTTGTCGTTCTGCATGCACTGTAAAAAGAAATCGTTGTTTTTGTCTTCTTGTTAGGAATAAAATGAAGGTTAATCTTGGTTAGAAAGACAAGTTATGATTAAAACAAATATGAATATAATCATTTTTTGTGAATAAAGAATTTCAATTTTGATTTTTTAGCTTAAATTTGCAGTTTGCCTATTTTTTTTATTGACTCCATTGTTCAATGTACCGACATATCTGCTGCCCTCTCTTGCAACCAACATGGGTGGAGGACGAACCAAAAAGTATCACGCACTGAGGTATTAAAGTTTCGACTATCGGCGGCCTTCGGCCTATATGAAATATGAGCCGAATGACGTCACACTCTCTGTCAGTACATACTGTACACTACACACGTAAACTTTAGTAAAAAATGTATAGCTATGTATTGTATGCACACGTAAAATATCTAAATTTGCGCCAAAGTTCAAAAGTCAAAGTGCTCTGCCTGGATAACTGTTGTGTTATAGGAATGTTTTTCATTTTTAAAGCTGCAAAGAGGATCCGAACTGTCTTTCCTTCAGACTGTTGCAATTAAGTGATTTAGGAATATGCGATAACCAGGTAAGATTTTAAGTTAAAATTGGCCTTACGTACGGTTATGACACAGTGCACGTAAAAATGCTACTTTTGTGAATGGAACACTGTATCTTCGTCGGGGTTCACATTCCATCAGCATTCAAAAAACTTGTGTAAATGTAGAGGATACATGTTTATAGGAAGTTTCCTGTTTGGTATGGAATTTCCTAACCAAATTACGATACAATTTAAGTCTCTGAATATTTAAGTGAAGTGCTTATTTCTGTATGCATATACTGTTGATTAGTGTGTGAAGTTGTATTTTTAATGAGCACGAAGCCCATACGCTACTAAATTGTGCAGGCGATCAGGATTCCCGCAGAATTTGATTGGTCCATTATGGACACGTGAATTTCAGACATGTGACATTATTTACAATAGACTTTCGAAAATTACCGATTCCGATATGAAAAGGTCTGTAGCGAGTCCTTAGGGAATTGATTGAGGTTCATGTTAATGCGCACGCGTCAAAAATAATGGCATATCGAGGTAAGCAGCCACCACAGTGGCAAGCTTTAAAATAGTTATCTTTTGCAGAAAATTGGCTAAAATTCAATCAGTTAGTTGTGTAGTATAATCATTCTCTAGAAGTCATAACAAGTTTTTAAATATTTTGGTTCAACTGACACATAACTCAGTCTGCCAAGAAGAGCAAAAGGCCGTCATAATCTTTTCCACCAGTACCATTTCTTACGAGAATCTATCAAAGGAGGCAAGGTTACCCCTGCCACCAATGAATACGTAACTGTTCAAATGTACAGTGACATTTAGTGATATTATCGACGGTTTTCAAATAACACAGACAGCCTCAATACGTTTGACGTTTGTGACAATTTTAACTTGCAAGTTATGTTCTATTTGGTCTTACCTATATGGTATTTTGCTTTGAATCCTGGATTTTCACTTTTTCTTCTGTATAAAACTGAATGAACACTCTATTTGCAGGGGAAACTAATGTGGCTGGATGATTGGGACAAATAAAGTCATCTCTGCAAGCTCTTGAAAATATATTGCCTATCACCCCGGGGCTACCTGATGAGATCTCTAAAGGAAAATGACGAAAACGTCTGAAGAAAATACTAAAAGCACAAGTACAGAAAAATAGATACATAGATAAGTTGATATAACAAATAATTAAAACTTTAATTCTTTCTTGATTAAAACTTTGACTCAGTGGACTTCTAGACGGTATGAAATTAAGATTGTATATTTTCCGTGAACAAAATTTTGAAAGAACCTTTGATATATTTATAGTTATAGTCTGCAAAGTACATTTGAAAATATCTTCAACAGGTTTAGGCGTGTCATCGTTCCTGGATTTTTAAGATATATAACAACATTCTGTAAACGATCAACATGATGATTTCAAGTCCTCGGTGGGAACAATGGATATTACAGACATGATACAGATATTGATCAACCAATAATTCTAAGCGGAATTAGATACTTACTTATTGTCAGGATTTTAAATTTGTACTTAAAAAACCCTCTTATTTGTGATCTATCGTATTTTCCAGTTTTAGTGGTTATCTATATGTCTAATAAGTGATTTTGGGATATCAATGCATGGTTCCCCTGAGATTTTTCCGACGCCATAGCTTTTTACGATGAGATAATTCTTAAGTTACAGTTTATAAAATATTATGACAACGGGCAAAGCTGAATAAAGTATTCAACTTTTCATATATTGAAAAGAAATTGCTTAATTAATTCATTTTTGGCAACTTTCCTTTATTTTCGGGGAATTGCCTTTATTATTGGGAAATTTGCTTCCATTTTCGGGAATGTTTGTTTTAATTTTCGGGAAGTTTCTCTTTCAATTCACCAATGAATTTTCAATGATTTTACCTAATCTCCTTTACTTTTCGGGAATTTTTTTATCATTTTCGCGAAATTGTCTTTATTTTTGGGCAATTTTCTTTAATTTTCGGGAAATTCCTTCAAGTTTGGGGAAATTTTCATGCCTTTCTTTTCTCTCTCAATTTCCGGGAAAGTTTCCTGACTTTTGGTTTGAAAGTTTTTCCTTTATTTTAACCAAAATTTCCAATGAATTTTACCAAATTTTCTTTTAACTTCTAATTCTAACATAATGTTGATCATTTTACCTCTCATTCGGGAAGACAAACTCCTCTTAGGGGCAGTTTCCCCTGCTGCCTACGCCTCTGTTCCCTTCCCACTCCACCAATTGCCCCATGTATGTTCCATTGATGATGGCAAAACTGCCTATAAAACTATATGTATATATAGTATATATCTATCAATTTATTAGTACAATTTTTAAAAAGGAGATATTTGACTGTCTGATATTTTTAAGTTAGAAGCATATCTTTAATATATTGAAATTCGTATGATTGCTAATAATCATGTGAAAGTCTTACCATCAAATAGTCCTTGCAGTGCCCATGCGGGTCTTTGTCTTATAGAAAAAAGCGAGTTCTACGGACATGCCATCAGTTGTTGTAATGCTCCATGAACAATTTATGTTACGAAGCAACTTTTCTGTCTGGAAAACCAGGTGACCTAAGGATACCTTCCGGATCAGTAACTTGTTTATCTTCACATTATGTAGAAAACGTAATTAGAATTTCAAAATCAACATTGTTTTTTGGCACAATACAAGAACTCAACTATATCATATAGTTTCGAATGTCTTGTAAATGCTGTTGTTGTGGGTTAAAACAGCCAAAATATGCCAAATTATTGCTGCGTAACGTTGGCAAAACTTTGCACATTGATCAAAGTTAAAATTTGTTGATCTCTTTATGGTAATAACTAATTCAGTTTTGCCAGGTATAAATTCAACATTTGTACTACATTTCTTACTGCTAATCAAAAACAATTAATAACATAAGACCTACCTGTAAAATTAATAGACATTCCCAAAAATGTACCAAGCACAATAATGAAAGCACCTTAATTGCAATCAAGACAGTATTAAGGGGCCACTATACAGACCCCGACCCAAAAGAAGCCGGCTTTGCTATGACGTCATAGCTTGGTCGTAATTCGCTTTTGATTGATTGGAGTCTGCATAGTGGCCCCTGAGACTTTTTCCTATCTGGGTCATCAGATTGCCATCACGGGATAGTCTTGACTGTTCCATAGAGTCCTTTTAACGAGGTGTATAGCTTTTCCTGACTAGGTGTGTCAGGTAATTGTAAAGTACGTCAAACATGAAATTATACAATTTCTTTTGTATGTCTCTCTCAATATACAAAGACATGTCGTACATGATAAGGATCATTTACGATGACGTCGCATAACGACACGTTAGACAGGACGTTAAAACACCCATTTATTTGTATCCTTGCAGGTCCGACGGGATGTGAAAAGACCCGTTGGGTTAGAACATTGTTGGAAGGTCGTACAGAATTCATCGATCCACCAACCAAACACATCTATTGCTTCTATGCCAAAAACCAATCCGATTATTAAGCGCTGAAGCGAGTTTTACCTCACGTGGACTTCATTGAAGGCCTACCCACCGAAGATGATCTAAAACGTTTGGATCCGGAACGTAATAATGTCATTGTCATTGACGATTTTATGAGTGAACTGAATCCCATTGTAACGACACTGTTTACCAAAGGCAGTCATTACCGAAACATCTCCGTGCTGCTTCTTGTACAGAATTCGTTTTTCAAAGGCGGACGTAACCTCAGTCTCAATGCCCTTTCTCTCGTCTACTTCAAAGATCCGCGCGATGCTTCTTCTATCGATCATTTAGCTCGTAAAATATTTCCTGAATGGGTGCGTTACGTCTGTGACGCCTACACCGACGCCAGACGAGAGCCGCATGGTCACCTCTTTATCGATTTTACCCCTACGACGCTCGATCGATATCGTCTGTAGACCGGTCTCTTCAACCGACGCTACGTGTATATAAAAAGATAGATAAATGGACAACATTATCGTCAGACGAGTTTATTTGACGTTATGACGTGGTCCCGTAAAATAAATGTTTGGTTTGCAGCTTTGACTTTTAAATAATTGTTTGAATTGCAGTGTCCATGTTACTGTACATTTAATTTATTTGTTGTTTATCGGTTTCTATCATCGAAAAATTCGATGGAGTCTTAAAGTGGCTCGTCCTCTCTCTTTCGGCGTTTCACCCAATGTTACATGCATGGATGTGTAAAGACACTTATAAAATACGTTTACCAAAGTGGGGTAAAGCCATTTATCAAGTGGGGTAATGTCATTTATCATGGAGAAGTGGAGGGATCAAGGAACCTATCTCAAAGCATTCGCTCATGGTACATCAAAACAACGTCTTCACATATTGAACACGGCAAATAAACATTTATTACGCTGCTCATGTGAGTGTGCCTTAAACGCCCGGATGCGTTAACGCGCCAAACGCAGCTGTTTGAAACGCCAGATGACAAGATGCGAGAGATTCTGGAACGACGTGATATTAACGACGAGGAAAAAGTCAAGTTGTACGAAGATGCTTTGGCTCTGTACACAACATACCGACGCAAAACGCTGGACCCGCCGACACCACCACCACCGCCGCCGACACAACCGCAAATCCCCGAGAGACAATTCATCGAAAACTTTATTACCAGCGTACCCAAAGCGTTACGAGCAAAAGCAGAACAGTTGACCAAGACGGTGCTACGCAAGATGACATGGAGTCCTAAAGGCAAACTGATGGTCGACGGACAAGTCGTGCCTGGAACCCACGTTGTGGATCTGATCAATGACGCAATACGTTCCCGAAAATCATTCACCCCGCAAGGACGCAATGCATTTGTGGAGGGCTTGTCGCGCATCAATGTTCCTCAAGACTTAATCAGAAATCGTGACGTGCAGGATCAATTTTAACATTTTCAACGTACAGGAAAATTTGACGATGGCTACCTAGTAGAACGAGAAGACATCCTTCACGTGGCAATGCGCATGGAGCCCTGAGAAGACGACGACGACGACCAAACCTTGGAACCAAGCACATCTTTCATGACACGTACTCGACGCAAAGAAAAAGGACAGATGGTTGCAGTACCCTGAGAGCTAATCAAATTCAATCAATTCCATCCTTCCTATTTAGTAATGAAGTAGCTATCATGGCAAACATGTCAGCAGCTTTAGCGACTTTAAGCAATTTTCTACAAAACATTACATACATCAGCGCTTGTTGTAGAGGACGTGTGATTCATCATGACGACAAGAATATCTGCGACGGAAAAAGAGAAAGTGGAAAAATCTTTCGAGACATCTACTACAATCCATCACATCCCGCTGGTTTCGCAGGAGTCGACAAACTACACGCAGTGGTAAAAAAACAGTTCCCGAATCTGACAAAGACCTCAGTTTGACTCAAGATACGTACACGTATAAACCATCACTGCGCAGATACCCCAGAAATTGCATTATCTTGAACGGTATCAACGAGCAACGGCAAGCCGATCTCGTTGATTTTAGTGCTTACTCTCGATATAACAAAGGAGCGAAATGGCTTTTGACGTGCATCGATGTGTTTTCAAAATATGCTTGGGCGATCTCTCTGAGAAACAAGACGGGAGCGTCGCTCCTTGTTGCGTTTAAAAAAGCTGTTCAAAGAGGTTGGACGTTTACCGCTGAAGCTGCAGACAGACAAAGGATCGGAATCTTACAACCGCCAGGTGAAAGCATTTTGAAAGAAAACGGCGTTCAACTGTTCTCGACGGAGAACGAGACCAAGGCAAGTGTTATCAGGTTATAGAAAGATTTAATCGTACGTTAAAATCGAGAATCAACTACGTGGACGTCTTGTCGGATCTGATGGTGGCATACAACGCCGCGTGCCATCGAAGTATTAGACGAGCACCTGAAGACGTGAATTGGGCCAATGAGTTAGACGTGTGGCAAACACTGTACGGAGATGCAAAGTCTACGGTGAAGCCGACATCGACTTTACGCGTCGGAGACGTCGTTCAGCTCAGTATGGTGACGCACCCATTTCAAAATGGTTACTTACCCCAATGGACAGAAGAAGTGTTTGTGATCGACAAAGTGATCCAGCGACAACCCATCGTGTATACGGTGAAAGATCTTGACGGTGTACCGGTGAAAGGCACGTTTTACCATGAGAAATTGCAACGGATTGGTAAAAAGAAAGCCAATGCCCTCTACAAAATCGAAAAGATCGTGCGCAAACGCAAGGACGGAAAACGAAAGTATTTGGTCAAATGGTACGGTTATCTGGTTATCCAGCAAATTTAACAGTTGGGTCGATGACGTGGTTAAATTCTAATGTGTGAGAGTTAAAGCCTTTATTAACGTAAACATCATCGTTATGGCCAAATCGTTTTACATAATGTACCCAGCAACGGGTCCATGGACGTGTTTCCTGAAAACACGGTCACCGAGTACAAGAAAAAACTCCCAAGACCTTTGCATTTGGACGGAAAGTCGGACTTGTCGAGTGTACGTACCCGTTCTCGTGGTTCCAACTCTGCAACGAAACCAGCAAGGCTTTACTTTAAGGTATTAGCTACGCACTCAAACTGGAATCCTGTGGAATTACATCCGGTAAAGTTGTTTTGCAATGAACAGGCAATCTTTGACAGAACATATCTACCAAAACTTTCAATCGAAGAGACCTCTTGCGTTTCGACTGTGTCAATGGCAACGGTCAACTAAAACTACGCGCTTGTCCTAATTGTGAAGTGAAACTGGAAGGCAAGATCACGCAAGCATTCGGTGTGTCGGACCCACGTGTGCTGAGGGGCGATTGGGAATACAAACGCTATCCATGGCTGAAGCAGAACGTTCACCAACTGTTTGTGTACACAGACATCATCACATCCCATCCGGTGGAAGATCACAAAGTACCATTGTTGAAGAGTTTCAGCGTTACAAATTTGCCGGATTTTGGCTCGCCCGTGGACGTCGTACCTCCACTCGTCGCCTACTATCCCATCAACAGGAACCCCATCGACAAGATCGAGATCGCCCTCCGCGATGGAACAGGAAAAAAATCCGTTTACGTCGGGATGTACCATTGTCACACTACATTTTCGTCAACGACGTTCCGCATGGCTCTAACTATATAATTGTGTGGACTGCGCATCAATCCTCATTTACATATCAGATAACATCATGGCAGGATCTTTACCCGTGTTTACAGGACCTGGAAATAAACAAGGCTACGGTCTCGGAGGAATGCTTTCAGGACTGTTTAGGACAGTACTACCGTTTGTAAAACGGAGAGCTTGGCAAAAAATCAAAAGGAGCGTTGACCACTGGTGCAGGAATTCTGGAAGACGTTTTGGCCGGACAAAGCGTGAAACGAGCTGCATCCCGTTGAGCAAAAGCGGCTGTACAACATTTGACACCCAAAGCCATGGGTCGCGCTAAAGCGTGATTGCAACAGCTTGGTACTGGTACAAAGGACCCACTTCGTAAGCGAAAAGCCAATATAACAAAGCCGAAGAATCCATGGTGTGATGCTTGTTTGAATCAGTATTTACGTCAACGACCGTCGCTTTACGCCCAATCCCAGAAATAAGAAGGAAAACACTTGGGGTCAATACTCATTTGTCATTTGTCTATGGAACCGTCAACTGGCTCTTGTTCACGCTCACTCTTTACCGTGCTTCAAATTCGAAATGCAATTGTTTACTGTACCGCCAACGCAGGTGGTCATCGAAGACAGCAAGTATGTCGAATACCGTCCGTTCGGAGAGTTGAACGCCACAGAACCGATCGAATTCGTCATCCCTGGGACCGGAACCAAATACATTGACATCAACAACACCCAATTGTATATTGTTAAGATTAAGATTACGAACGCAGATGGGACAAACTGCGACGCGAACGTCAACGACGAAAAGTGGCCCCGTCAAGCAGTTGTTGCATTTGATGTTTTCTCAAGTGGACGTGTCTCTCAACGGCAAACTCATCAGTGACTCCACACTTACGTATCTGTACAGAACAATGATTTAAACGCTGCTCAACTACGACAAAGAGGCCAAAGACACCCACCTCCAATCGCAAATGTATTCTAAGGACACCGCCTGTCACATAGATTTTCACGACTTGACGGCTGAAGTCATTTCTAATACAGGCTTAAAACATCGTTTCGACAATACCAAAGACAACAAAGTTTTCGAAATGATGGGCTTAATTCATGCTGGCATCTTTGCACAGAACAACGTGTTATTACCCGGCGTGAAAGTACGACTGAAGCTACATCGTACCAAAGACCCGTTTTGCTTGATATCAGGAGCTGAAAATGTCAAATTACGAGTACATATCTTGGACGCCATCCTGTATATGCGAAAGGTGACGTGTAGCAACACCCACGAGCTAAACGACATCGCTATGCTCAACCAAGAACCAGCCAAGTACAAGATTCGACGCACCGTCTTCCGCAATATCGCCATCCCGATAGGCACCCACAATTTGCAACCGGACAACGTATTTTTGGGTGAACTACCTAAACGGGTAGTGCTTTGTTGGTGGACACATCTGCATTCAACGGCAATTACACCAAAACTTATTTCGTTTCCAAGGATTTATCCTGAACTACCTGACCTTATACGTAGACGAGAAACAGTATCCACCCACACCGCTCACCCCCAACTTTGGCTCACACCAGACCCTACGCAGTTACCTTCAGTTGTTTTCGGTCACAGGTCGTTTGTATAGCGATGGGGGTATGGGTGTTACACCGTTATACTTTCTCGACGGTTACACAATGTTTGCGTTTGATCTGACTCATGGTGGATCTCATGGACAGCATTATTCAGTCAAGAAGAGAGGCAACTTACGTCTGGATCTAAAGTTTTGAGCCATACTACCGATTACCACGAACCTCCTCATCTACGCTGAATTTGACAACATCATCGAAATCGATTAAAACCGTAACATTCTCTACGACTTCACCAATTATCATGGAAACGTCTGACCAGATACATATCTTGGATTCCGATGCAATCACACGCTGCTTAACGTACAACGTGTACAATGGCGTTCACGTGGCCGATCAATTACACGAGCCGCTTCATTGCCGAACGCATTGGTGATCAACATGGATCGAGCTGAAAATCGGGCCGGCATTGGATTGCCATTTACATTCCCGAACTAAGACCCTGGGAGTATTTCGATTCTTATGGTGAAATGCCTAGTGTTTCTGCTATACGAAATTACCTGAGGGGAAATCGGTAATCTACAATCGCAAACAGCTGCAGAGTCCGGGATCAGACGTGTGTGGCCACAACTTTATCTACTATTTAATGCACTGAGCGCAAGAACAACTCATGGATATCATCACGGCACGGTTCGGAGAGGATATGGAACGTAACGATGAGGACGTGCGTGCATTCATACGACGACATTATAAAGGACTATAGATTAAACGCCAATAAACTACTAAATATTACTTTCTAAAGACGATGAGCATCCAAAATGACCGCAGTCGGAACGGGTAACTTCCGTCTACTCGTTGCAACGACAGATTCCAGATTAAGTTGTAAATCGTTGAAAAAGTAGGGTGCTGTATCGCAAACATATCAGTGATAGATAAAAGTAAATCGGATTCCTCGAAGTGCGAATGTTACTTTTGTTTTGTTTAAACGCATGGTATGTTTCCAGTGGCCAAAAAAGACAGCTACGCCCTCTCACTATAAAGTTATCTACCAAATGGAATGTCGATCGATGGAGCAGGCTGGATTGCAAATTATATCAATTAGTTGTTTACATACATTGGGTACTTACGTATGGTGTAATTGAGCTTATCATCGCGTTCATACAATTTGAAGTTAGATAGCTATCATATTTTACCTTATTTTCCCTAATTTACACCATTTTCACGTGTTTTGATCATTTTCCCCAGTAAAACTCACTTTGTCCTCTCAATTCATAATGTTTGAGAAAAAGACAGTGTTTCAGAAAAATTGTTTCTAAAATCATTAACGTTTTCAAAATATCTTCGCTCAAATTTTGCTCCCTGTGCAAAGTCCATGGGATTTAAATATAACATTTTGTTCTCAAATTTCATGCGTCTTCTCAAATCAAACGTCTTCTCAAATGTTACCTATTGTCAAAACGTTGGTCTCAAAACACACATTCTTTCAAAAAAATTGTTCCTTAAATGTCATTTGCAAAAATTCTCTTCTCAAAGTGTCGAGGTAAAATAAGAATAAACGCTATACAAACAGTCTTCCGGGAAAATTATTATGAGAGATGAACATATGTGGAATCTTCGCAGAATCAATCTTCAGTATGTACTAGGACTAACCGCCTGCATCAAGTTTTATGTTATTCGGTGATGCCTCTGGGGTCATTTCAGGATATGCATTAGGATATTAGTCCATTAACGTACTCAATGTAGAAATCAAAGAAACCAAGCATAATTTGACTGAGTTTTATCTTTCGCCAAATGGTAAAACGGGCCTTTATTAATGCAGGGTATGACAAATATAGCCGATCGATAAATCATTTCTGAACGTCGAATGCCTTCATTGTTTGATTATTTTATGTATAATAATGGGCGTAAAATGTTGTATGACAAATAGAGCCGATCAATACATCATTTCTGTACGTAATACGTGTTTAATATTAGGTGGATAAAAGTACTAGTGCTTTGTATGTTTGATTATTTTATGTATATAATGACGTAAAACTAGTTGTTAAGATGAGGACTGTGTGGGCGGTCAAGATTAGACCGATAAAAAACACATTTATAAACAATAATGTTTGATTATTCAATAACGATCAAAATATATCCTTTGTTTAGACGTCCCTGATGTGCTTGTTGATGTCTGTTACCATGGCATTATGGGATAAGGGATGAAAGACTAATATTAAATAATGGTAATGGTCCATTACGTGCGAAACAGAATTACGTCATTTTTAACCAATCAGATTGGTCAATTAATAGTGGTGTAATGACCATATTTGGCAACAGTATTTAATGTCATTCAAGACTGAACATTTTAAAGCGGGCTGAAGATTTTGTTTTATCATTCATTCGTTAGCATTCGTCAGCTACACTAACAACCACAACGTGTTATTATATATTGAGTTATATCAATTATAGCGTGTTGACATTTCGTGTTATACTTACCGTGCTGTATTACTACAATGTGTGCATACTGCGTGTTTTGATTACCATGACTCACTATAAGGAGAAAAACAGGAGAGGTTAATCATCATTTAGGAGAGCAGCATTGGTGGTGGAATATAGGCCTGATCCTGAGGACAATGAGTTATTTTTGGCGTCACCCAATTATAAGATGCAAATAGATATGGAGGAGTGGGATATTGATGAACCAAACTACGAGGAGCAAATGAACATGAAAGAATGGGACGTCGATTCGCAAGAATGTCAACCGACCACCGACGAACTGTACGACATGGTGGTTCAAGGTGGGATTGATATCTCTCAGATATTCGACCAATTCGTCAACCACTTGCTACAACAGTACAATGTTGGAGAGCAAGCAGGAATGAGTGGCAACGTTGAAGATCGGGAGGGGATCAGAGGAGAACAGGACAAGTTGGAGAATATGGACGTCGCAAACAACAAAGTGGGTGATGAGGAAGTTACTGCCGAGAGCTGCTATCACATCGCCGAGACTCGAGGACGTCAGATTTCAAGGTACCATTCTGAAGCCAACGAACATGTGATTCGCTTTGACGGGGAGAGAATTGCCCAACTGGTCAATAGAGAGGGAGACGTTGTCATTGCCTTACACGCTATTCTCGAAAGTTTGATCGAACGACTGGTCCAAGGCTTTGCAGCACAAGATTGTGTGGGTTTTAAAATTCACGCACCGGCGTTAGATATGCCGATATGGATTCAACTCATGAGGAGAAACCAAGTAAGTATTCAACGTATCCTATCCGCGATCGCCCGAGTACTCCAATCCAAGACCGCTTTCGTACTCGACGGCAATGTTGAAATCCGAGTCCTCCACATCAAAATGCCTCGGGGAAGCAGACGTAGTCACATGAAAGAATGGACTCAAAGAAAACGATCCATCATCCGCATTACGAACAACGACCACCTCTGTTAAACCCGAACCCTCGTGACCGCCAAAGCTCGCATCAATAAAAAGATCGACCGTACTCTCAACTGGAACAATATTCGGCAAGGTAAATGTGACGAACAAAGCTTGGGAAAAGAGTTACACAAACGAGCCGGCGTGGCGATTGGGCCTTGTGGGTTAGACAAAGTCAACCGTGTTACCCGACTACCAAGTGAACGTCCTTACGACGAATCCCCACGACTTGTTTGTGTTCCGAGGGCCCCCTCGTGAGAAACAGCTTTACCTACTCTACCACGACGCTCATTTTGACAAAGTTACTTCGCTACCTGGGTTATTGGATGTGACCAATTTTTGCGATTGCTGCCTGAAGGGTATGACCACTTTGAGCATCATCGTTGTCGTAACGTCTGAGAGTGCTGTTTCAATGCAGGGAAGGAGAAATGCCAATTGACTGAATGGATGCATTGCGACGATTGTGACCGATCGTTCAAGAACCCGACTTGTTTTGCAAACCACAAGAAGATTCAGAAAAAGAGCCAAACCAGGATTCAAACCAAGACAAAAACACCGCCACGTACGATTTGTCAACGTATCCGTCGTTGCCCTACTTGTGGTACCACTGTTAAAGGATCGACACAAATGTGGTCAACGTTACTGTCGAAACTGCGAAAGTTACCAACCAAACGATCATCTTTGCTACATGCAAGTAAGTAAGGATAAAGGAAGCAGGAGGATACGTTGAAATCGATGACGAAGAGGCTCGAGCTATTCTCGGTCTGGAAGACGAGGTAGAGGAGGAAGAAGAGACCCTTCCGTTGAAATACATCTTCTTCGATTTCGAATGCATTCAAGAAGATAAGCTCGACAACGGTGGTTACATGCATGTGCCGAACTACTGTGTGGCGCATCGTGTTTGTTTGACCTGCATCCACAAAATGATATCCGTCAAGGCTGCGAGACATGTGGCGCGCGAGAACACTTCTTTTCAGGAAGAAATACCCAAAAAGACTTTTGCCAATGGTTACTTTCTCCAGAAAACAAAGGAGCCACGGCTATTGCACACAACATGAAAGGATATGATAGCCATTTCATTCTCGACCACATGAACAACATCGGAATGTGCCCCAATGTCGTGATGAACGGATCCAAACTGATGAGTATAGACTTTAAAAAAAATCAGAAATAAGAAAAAGAAAGATGTCACAACCTTCAGGATCATTGACTCGTGCAACTTCATTCCGGCTCCGCTCTCATCCATTCTTAAGACGTTCGGATTGACAGAGATGAAAAAGGGATATTTCCGTACCTTTTTTACACCAGAGCTAATGAGAATTATGTCGTTCCATGGCCTGCAGTTGATACCTATAATCCCGATCACATGAAACCTGCTCAGCGCAAAGATTTTCTCCTCTGTTATGAGGAGCAGAAGGCCAAGATTTTTGACATGGCTCGTCAAATCTACGAGTACTGTTGCAGCGACGTAGAACTGCTTCGTCGAGGATGTTTGAGATTCAGAAAATAGTTTTTTGAGACAACCGGAGAGGAACCCTTCGAAAAATGCATCACTATCTCCATGGCCTGTTTGCGGATGTTTTAACGAAAATTCTTACGCCCTAATACGATCGCTCTGGTTCCTCATTGTGGTTACGATAATGACACCCAATCCGTCAAAGGTCTCCAATGGTTGAATTGGTTGGAGCACCGAGACGGTCGACGCATTCAGCATGCTCGGTCTCGTGGAGGAGAAAAACACATAGGGTCTTACAAAGTAGACGGCTAGGATGAAGCGTCAAAGACCGCCTTCGAGTTATACGGTTGTTTGTGGTATCGTTGTCAAACCTGCTACCCAAGAAGAGATCAGAAACTGCCAGAAACAAGCGTCGAGAATGCTCTCATCAAGCTCAACCGACGACAAGAGTGGTTGATTAACGGAGGTTGTTGTCAAGGCTGGAAATTAGTGCAGATTTGGAAATGCCAGTTCTGAGGTGAGCTGGCGAGGAATACTTTGATGAAAACTTCATCGATAACCTGAAACTGACATAACCTCTCTAACCAAGGGACGCTTTTTTCGGAGGACGCACCAATGCCATTAAACTGCACCATGTCGTTGCAAACGATGAAAAATTAAATACATCGTTGTCTGCTCACTCTACCTGTGGGTCAACAAATACTGCAAGTATCCTATCGGCCATCCTACTATCATCAAGATCCCGAACACGACCGATGTGAGTGACTATGCAGGACTGATCAAATGCACCGTCCTACCTCCTCGTGGTCTGTATCATCCCGTGCTCCCGTACCGATGTCAAGAAAAACTCGTTTTCCCACTGTGTGCCACCTGCGCAGAAATACTAGCCAAATAATCATGCAAACACAATGAAGATCAACACGCTCTCCATTGAACTTTGGTGAGCTGTGAGTTGCAGAAAGCTGTAGAGATGGGGTATCGCGTTATACATGTCGAAGAAGTGTGGCATTTTATCTAAACGGTACGTTACGACCCATCAACCGGAGAAGCAGGTTTGTTCACGGCTTATATCAACACGTTCCTGAAAATGAAACAACAAGCGAGCGGATGGCCTCCATGATGCGACACTGAAGAGCAACGTCGCCAGTACATCAAAAATAACGAAGCTCTCAAAGGTATCCGACTCAACGCACAAAACATCGAAAAAACGAGGGAAAGCGTGCCTTGGCTAAGTTGATGTTGAACTCCTTCTGGAAAAAGTTTGGTCAATGCAACACACTCACCAAGACAGGATTTACCAACATCCTGGAAAAGTTCTACAAACTGCTGATGGACAAATCCAAAGAAGTGAAATATGTGCAGTTTAACGATAAGTTCACCGCCAGGATCCAGTGGGTCGACACTGATGAGTATATTGAAGTGTCACCTAACACCAAAATATTCAATGCAGCCTATACGACGGCCCACGCCCGACTCAAACTTTTTAGTTACATGGAAAAACTAGGGGAACGCGTGGTCTACTCCGACTTCAATTCCATTGTCCACGTCCATCGACCCGGAGATTGGCAACCACCCGTTGGAAAATTTCTGGGTGACATGATCGATGAGCTCAACAAACCTTACGGTTTCGGGAGTTACACCACCGAATTCGTATCGGGAGGTCCAAAGCACTACGCTTACAAAGTGCACTCAACCAAAACTGACGCCGTCGTTGTCGAAAAATGGGAAGTGAAGGGCATCACTCTGGAACACAATGCCATTTAAATGGTTTACTTTGAAGCGATGAAAAATATGGTCAATCATGTGGATCCAGAAGCCGGCAGGGCTTGGGTCGATGATGAAGAAGTCATCGTTCCCGTCCACTGCTCTCACCGCATCCAGAGAGACGGTCCCGGTAAAGTTCTCACCAGAGCCATTACCAAGGAATATCAACTGATCTGTACAAAACGCGTCATTCAGCCCGATCTCACAACTCTTCCGTACGAATATTAAACCCTTCATCCCACAAGTCCCATTATATGAAACGGACAGGTTCGTCTACGACAAACGAGTGATTCACCTAGACCACACTGCTGAATGCCAAAATTAGCAACCCAACCTTAGATGAAACCCTAATGAGGGCGGAAGGAGGGAAAAGAGATACCATGGCTTGTTTCCTACGGTATCCTGTGTTGATTAGGGCAGGTACTGTTACCCTACAATCACATGACACACCTAGTCAGGAAAAGCTATACACCTCGTTAAAAGGACTTTATGGAACAGTCAAGACTATCCTGTAATGGCAATCCGATGACCCAGATGAAAAAATCTCAGGGGCAACTATACAAACAATGACCAATCAGAAGCAAACCTACGGCGAAGCTATGACGTCATAGCAAAGCCGGCTTCTGAATGGTCGGGGTCTGTACAGTGGCTCCTTACTACTCAAGTCTGCAATTCATTTTTGCTTATTTCGAAGTGTTAGACTTTATACCGTAAGTAAGCTTAATTTCCTTTATATAAGCTTGACATTCGGAAAGATATGGTTACCAAACAACATGATTTTGAAAGAATCCTTTGCGCATTTATTGCTAAATTATAGGACTAAGACCTTTTATAATCCTCTTAGCAGGCTTAACTAACGCTTGAAAAAGATGATCTTTTGCAAAGTCTGATACTCATTATCCTAGAAATATTCTAGAAATGATATGTACTTTATGTGTTCATGCCATTGTTGTGAACAATGGCCAAGGGCCAGTCAAAAAATCTAAAATTATTTGGATAATTATCTGGAAGAAAGCTGGAGATTTAGTATTACGACATAAATTTAGAAAATTTTCAGACCACATCTGCTAAAAGATGTAACAAAATTTATATCATTTAAATCCATTTAACGTAGAACTTAATAGAAGATACAAACTTGCAAGTACTGTAAAACCATGCAGGAACTATAACGGCAATGCGGTTAGTTTTAAATCTTGACAAATAATTAGATAAACAAGGGAATAACTTGATTTACTGTAATAAACCGTGGCTAGACGGGATCTACCACTTTTCAGAAAGAAAAAAACACATTAAATATAGTTGACATAACGACCCCATAGCCGTAATCAGTGGCGTAGCCAGTAATTTTATATGGGGCGGGGGGAATTGAATTGAACCGACACGATATTTATTGGTGTGGTTGAGGTGACACCGAAGGTCTAACTTCGAGCGCAAAGCACTCGACTTGTCGGCGTGGGGTCCAGGGGCCAGCTTAAGGGACCCTAATGTGGTCTAGGGGCGATTCCCCGGTAGGGGTCCAGGGGGCGAAGCCCCGGAAGCTCTCTCAAGATTGACATTTTAAGGACAAAAAATTCATGTCAAAGAAAGTTATAATACACCATATACAAAACACAAAATCATGAAAACGCATAAAGTGGAATTATAATGTTTTATTGTTTACGTTTGTACATGGTTAGCTTTATCGTCACTCTTTGAAAAATATGTCTTGTCTAAAAGAAAGGTTTTCAATAATTTATTACAAACTTGCGTAAACTTTTCAAATCTTCTGTATCACGTGCACCCCCTCCTTCCCCCTTGCTCTCTCCCACCCCCATTCCCTCTCTCTCCTTTTTTCTGAGCAAGTGCCCTTTTGAAATCTAAAAAGATAATAACCACCTGGAATGTCAAACCTTGTTAAACCGACGGCACCAAACTGAACCGACGGATTAAAAAATTGGGGAAGGGGGCAGGGGGCTCTAGCTACGCAAGAGACATAGCCCCTTAGTTTTATCTGCTGTATTTGCCAATTGTAGTGATTATCGATTTGTCGTATGCCTGGCTTTGGTATATCAACCTGACTGCCCGATGGGACTTGCATTGACGTAAGAAAATTAAAAATTAAAACATGGCGCTATTTGGCTAGTGTTTTGAAGAGAGGCTAGAAAGGGAAATTAAAGGTTCTGAATGAATATGTTGCCGAAGTTTTATCACATGTCAAAGTAATTAACAATTCCCTGGTAAAAACATCAACGTCAAATCAGACAACTAAACCAAAAGTTGTTTTTATCAAAAAGTCCAATAAACAAGTTTAATGGCGGATCTAACCCTTTGAAGTACCGGTGAAGTACTTTTGATATTGTAATTTAAGAACATCCACCATTCCTTAAGAGCATCATGTTTCACAATTTCAATTTTTTTCGCATATTTCTGATCAAAAAAGAATAAAGTTGTGGTATCGATTATCAATTTTCTTCTATCAACAATATCTACATGTATTATCAACAACGAGAATAAGAACACTATAAGAGGATTTTAACTTTGCCATGAGTAATTATGTACAAACCAGTTTTATGTCATTTTAACTATATCAAAAAGAAATGTAACACCATTACGTTGCGGATCTGTTATCATTTGAAAGATGATAGCAAGTTTCAAAACTTTAAAGAAGGATTCCACGGGGGTTACTGTACTCTCTCTGTTATATGTATTTTATAAATGAAATATTTTGTGATATGTTGTAATACCACGCATACCGGCGTGGAAAGCCATCAACCAATTTATGTTTCTTTTAATAGCACTTGTTTATTGGAAAGTATATGCTAGCAGTTTTGAATGTATCATAGTAGCATCAGTGAAGCTACTTTGATGTAGACTCATATAGATGGGGTTTCCTCTGAATAAAAGGAAACAAAGAAATAATTTTCCATAAATATTAGGGTTTGTTTATTACATCATTAGTTACACATTGTAATTCCATAAAAAGAGATTTCTATCCAGCAAATGTTGATATCTTTTTCACAAATGATGTGCGACTATAAATTTACTTTTATTGTTAATCAAAAATGAAGTAAGCCGCATACATTTCTGCATGAGTACCATTCATTTCTCTGTATATAACTGATTGACTTATTACTTTTTATTTCAAATTGCTTATTCCAAACTCATAAAGCTGGATGCCCATAATTTATATTAAAAAAAGGACATTCCTATTGATCAGTGATTGATTATTCCCAAATGCTTTCTCAGTGGCTGTGTTACTATTTACACTGCCCATTCAACGATAGAATATTAGATTTGGGATAAGCTTTAGTGTCACCAAAAGATTAATTTCAAAGTACTCCCAATGGAACCTATTTCAAAATACCTCCTTGTTTTAAATCTCATTATTACATAGCTCACGGACCATTGAGTTTAGAGTAAAAATGGGCTGGACTAAATTACTCACACATAAAAATAGAAAAAAACATTCATTATTCTTTGCATATCCAAGTGATTGATATCATTCACAAATGTGTAATAAATCTCCTAGTATTTGTTTTCTTTACAGGGGTTTAGCTTCAATGAGGTTAAGTGCTCATTAAGCATGGTGGCACCTGCTCAAAAAAAAAACACGGATACGTGGAAAGTGCTACTAAGAATGAATACGTTTAATGCCTGTTGGCTGTGTCCCTGAAAGATGATTCGTTGCATTGATGACTTCCTGATCAGAACGATTTTGCAAGATACAGTCATCTATTATAAGGAGAGATAATTAACTTCCCCAAACAAATAATCAGTTTTACGTTTAAGGAAAGGTTTGTGGGATCACATTTTGGCCGAGTATTGTACAAAGTTTCCCATATCCTCACTTTCCTTACAATTCACCGTGACGGAGATTGTTATGTGCGTTGAATGATAGCAGTGCTTCCTCATCCGCGATATTACTAACAATAATGCTTTTCTAAATGTCATTTTACAAATAAAACCAATAACATTGTGAGTTTTGAACAGTTCAAACAAATCATATGTGACGTGGTTTATATTCAGTTTCCTTCCATTAATTTCAATGTAAATTAGTAAGATCATAGGCGAGATTTGCACGCTGATCTTTGTGTAGTTAAGAGTGATTTTATGCTCTCTACTTTCGGTGGGAAAATCACGTCTATCGGCAAGATCTTTTTATATCAAAATGCCTAATCAGAATTATAGATGCTAAAAGTTAATACTTAATTTACTTTTTAAGTTTAATTGTTTGACTTTAACCTTGAAATATGGATTTTTGCAAGCTTTCAATGATTGAGACATTTTCTTAACTTTAAGGATGTGAGGATATTCTTACTAGGGCTCACTGTTTCATACCAGTAGTTTTGTCACAAAAATGGCCAAAGTAAATGAGCGACGAATATATTGTGTAGATGCAAAGTGGATTACCTGATTACACATTAAAGAAAAAGGTACGTAGATTAATCTCCTGTAAATGTGCAGGGGAATTTGTTTAAGTGGTTTCTCCACCCGTTTGCGTGACTCCCAACATGCCCAATACGGGCTGAAAAGTCAATTCATAAAGCAACGTCTGGTCGTAGCAAAACTGGATATATAGAGTTATTGTTTGCTTATATTGGTGATATCGAAACACCATACGGAAAATACGAAAGACTAGCCATAAGATACTCTTTTGGACTTTTAAAGGAATAAAGTTAACTCAATTGACACTAAATGATACGTTTGTTATTGTCATAAGACTGGCAATGCGGCACACACATGAATATAACTTTTCACTTACAAAATAAATTTCTACATCTGCAGGGGCTGTTTTTCATTTTAGATGGATCCTCACACATTTAGATTAAATAGTAAGGACGAAGCCTTCATTTTAATGGTCACTACAGAAGATTTAGCAGCTGACACAAGTTTTGTCCAATTGTAAGCTATCTATAATGATTAACAATGATAATTTTATGCAACAATTAGACAAGAAACGTTGATTACAATTACACTAACGATAATATAGATGTTGCTACAAAGGTCAAAAATATCTTCCTAAGCAAGTTCAGTTATTTGATAATATGTGTTCTCGAAATCGATATTAAAATCATTTCTTGACTGAATCTCTCTTTTTTTCACTGCAAATATTCCAGACGGCTGACGCGTAATTTTGTTTTGTGTTTCAGATTGTTGTAATTGTTTATACTGACGTGTTCTACAACGTTTTATTTCCCATACATGTTCAATACCTGTTTTGATGTATCTATAATTCTGAACACCAGCGTCAAATATCATTATTCCTAGAATAATAGAGCAGAATCCTCCCGCAGAACACATGCTGAATACTATGTTGATGCGCCAAGCAAACGTGTTCTGAATGAGAACTCATGTACGTCAAATTGCCCACCACAGACAGATGACCGTACTGATCGTGATCGCGTTGCTTATACTACTGTAAACAGGTATTCCAAGTTATCAATTTATTTTGTAAAGTTTTCTTCGTGGATGCTAAAATTTCAATCTTGCTTGGCGAGATTGAACAATGTTGTTAGCACTTTTGCTTTTAGGGATGCATTCATATAAAGAATCAAGAACTAAGTATAATCTTAAGTAGCCTATTACTCTTAGTACGAGTCCTCACAATCTAATCGCGCATCTCTAACTCACTCTTTGTCTAACAGTATAATGTTAATGTGAGTGCACAAAACACTAGGCCTAACGAACGAAATTGAATATAAGGCCAGTACAATTTTCCCTTCTCTTTCGTAGGATGCCATGTACAAGTTCTTTTCCTTGTTTGATATCTATTTCTTCTGTCAAAACGACCAAATCATCTTCCTGAAGACTTATTTTATTATTTCGCTCACGATTTACGAGATCAAGTGTTCAGATTGAGGATTTCAATTTATTTTGTATCAGAATTTGCGTGTACATTCTCTTTTACTTAGTTAATGCTGACGTCATGCAAAAGCACAAACAGTGTGTTCTTTTCGCCAAGTCCATGGTGATTTCATGCCGACATGCAAGTTTCATATGTGGTGTTTGTTTTCTTTTCTGAAGACTTATGTGTTTAAATGACAAATTTGACACCAAATAACGTTGTATATCTGTCAGTCTGTTACAGTGTTCAAAACATGTAAATGTCTTCTACTTTGAACACACTTAGGTGTTCTTAAAAAGATTTAAACCTGTTCTTAAATTGACTCTTGGTGTTCTATGTTGTAATGTGGTAGTTTTCAGAATAGAACGGCAAGTGGTCAGATATTAGAACATTTAGTATACACAGTGGCGTAGCTAGGGATCTAGGGGCCGGGGCAAGTGGTGCCCTGTGAGCCTCTATGGTATATAGGTATAATGGCATATTTTTCTAACGGGCCCCTTTATAGGGCCCGCGCCGGGTCCAATAAGGGTGGGCGGCTGCCCCTCATGCCCCCTTTAGTTACGCCACTGTGTACATACCATAAACAGAACACCCTTACGAATATCTGTTACATTTTAGTGTTCTGTTTAGTGTTCAATCTGTCAATACATGAACACCTTTGTTTGCAGAGTTAAAATTTGCTTTATGATTAAAAACAATAACCGTTTCTGATTTCCCATGACTGAAAATGTTCTAATAACATTGAAACTTTTAATAAAGGACGATAATATACTGATAAGCAACTTATATAAGCGGATGAACAATTCAAAGAGGATGTGACCTTTTAAACTTTCAGAAACCAAAAGAATGACAATTACTTAATACTTCAGGCCGTGATAAGAATAGGGTCCCAAGACAGAATTCACACAAGATAAATTAACAATACTGGGATTAGGTATTTGAGATATAGAGGAAGGTTGTAAATTCAGTGAGTCTAATGAGGGAAAACTATTTCACAAACTTATTAAGCAAACAAACTCGTTTTGTTTTTGTCAGTTTATTGTTTTTGAACCATGAAGAGAGTTCTGTATTAACACATTGATACATAACTCTCGGTACGCATTTCTGTAAGAAATCTATTGTCTGGTAAACGTGGGAAACCGGCAATTTGTAGCTGCCAAGAAAAGTCACCTTGACTGGTATTTTGTTACAATGGGTGCGTTCTGAACCAAAACTTGTTTTGCTAAAGCTTTTGTATATAGGCCTACATAATTTAACTTTGCAAATATCAACTGATTCCATTACAAACAATCACAAGATAGATAAATGATGGCAAGTTAACCTTTTGTCAGTGGCGGCGGTTTATTTTCAAAAAGGGGGGACGAGCTTAGACAATGGTGTAGCCAGTATATAGGCTTTATACAAGGCTTCATATTTTACTAAATCATTAGGGGAACATGTCCCCCTCCCCCTGTTGATGCTGGTTTTCTCTTGCAAGGACATTTTCACAATAAAAAGGTCTTCTATACTCTCTTTTGCACAATCACTATTTTTTGGTATGGTGTACCTATAATCCAGAGTGTTTCGAAAATATGGGATTATCATATTACTGTTTTGATGCCTGTACATAGACGTTAATAGGGCGGCGCGTAAATACGTAAAAATAGAAAGGCACAACAACAGGGGGAAATGCTATTGTTTGTGTTGCTTTATACAATCAATTCTTTAAACTTTAAGATGATGAGGATGAAACAGGTTTTCATCTTAGACGACCTTTATTGCCTGATCACGTTTTAAATCGATGTATGCGTATGTTGGATACAATCTTATGTAAAGTACCTTAAGACCATGACGATGGGATCACGATTGGTTTGGACCCTTGACTATGAAACTAGTGGCGACTACCGATCGTAAATTGTCCCATCCCCCTCCAAGTTTTAATCACGAAACACTGGTTAATTTAACAGATGTAGTTTAAAGTAAAATGTAGTTGCCAATTCTAATTGCCGCAGCAGACTACCAATGTAATTAATGAATACATTCACAAGGTATAAATATCATCTCAGCAATTAACTCTTGATTCTTTATAGTAACAAAATATCAATATTTCAAATCCTATGAATCACATAAAATGAAAGTAAAATAAATGACATAATAAACAAATATGAACATGGTTGTTGTCCGTGAATTTTATGTTTATGAAATAATAGAGACTACAAATGTGTGTGCAATTTAGGCAATTAAAAACTAAACTAAGCGAAAACAATTGTAGTTTTTATGCCAATGCACTGTAACGAATGTTTAAAGCAAAAACCATAAGTCTCTGGTAGGTTGATGAAAAGTGTATCAATCACATGCTGTAAAACAGATTAGAATTCAAACAATTTATCTCGTGAAAGTTAATACACGAGGGAATAGTCCATGCAAACTAGCATGAAAAGCAAACACGGATAAACGGCTTTAGATATTCATTTTCGTTTTACTCCGTGACCAATCAAACTTCAAAGAGGAACTTATATAAAAAAATTCAAATGGTGAATAATCTTCACTCTAGTTAGACATTTCGGCGGATTGCATTCGGTATTCTCTTTTTCGAACTCATCCAAGTTTTCACAATGAAGGTACTACTTTGTGTCCTTGTTTTGAGCATTGCTCTTGTTTTGTCAAAATGTGAGATGGAATCTATTGATGTTCCCGGAGAACATTCAATTGAATTAGTACCTGCGAAAAGAGAAATTACATATGATTTGGAAGGAAATAGATTTTACAGAGAAATTCGCGGTAATTTCATTGGTGAATGGCAAGAATACAAAAAAGCTGAGGAACCAGAATTTGATCTGGCAGATGACGAGTATTATGAAGAAATGTTAATGCAAGAAAAGAGAGGAAGAAAAAGAAACAATGGCAATACTGACTACAGTTCTGCGGACGTTAAAAAGATTTTGAAGAAGCACAACTATCTCCGAGCCCGTGTTTCTCCTCACGCATCTAACATGGAGCAGATGGTAAGTGACAATCATACATTCATATTACTAATTAATAAGTAATTTATATTTAAAAACCATATATATAACTTAACATCTAACCAACGGATTAAGGGAGGGTTCGTCGGGTACCATATACAATGTTATAAGAATCCTGTGAATAAGTTTCAGTAAATTATTTCACTATTTACATATATTTGAAATATCGAAATCGAATTTATTCCACTTCATATCTTAATATCAAATAATATTCATTTAGGAAATTAAACGTCAGTTACCTGGTAACGTTCATTTGCATCCCCTGAAACCGCTTTCAGATAGGTTAAAAACATAAACTTAATTAGGCCTAAGTGTCGAAGATTTAAGGTAAGATTAAGATTTTTTGTGATAATTATTTCCAACTTATTTCTATATTACTTTCCCCTGTAAATATCTTTGCAATATGTATAAACAGGTTCAATCAGATTCGGAAATGGGCTTTAGTGTACTTGGTCAAAGTGACAACTCTCTAAGTTAATCAACAAGAAACGTTGTATTTGTATCACAACTGTAATATTGTATCATTATTAGATAGAGAAGTATTGAATTCTAATAATCTAAGTGTAACTAAGAGGGGCTAAAATATGTATGTAGACATGTAGTATATTGGTGAACTAGGATCTGTGTCCATTCAATTGCTATAGATAAAAGAATACCTTAAAGATTACAGTTTTCTATTTTTGTTACACTCTAAAATATTCCGTCAATGACATCTGCATTTCTTCTTGATATTGAAGAAATATACCCATGGAATTTGATTTTCATTAACGATAGAGAAAAATTTAAGAAACAGATTTGTAAAAAAACATGTTGATATCTTATTTTTAGAAGAAGTTATTGGACGTTAAATATTTCTCTTGCCCGCATAAAAATGACTTATACTAAGTCTAAGTCATCATTAGAATGTCTTCACAGCACTTCCTGTACTAATTTGTATGTATTCCTTTCAAATTAATCATTAATTTTTCATAATTCAAATATAGATTACAAGGTCAGATAGGAAAACATTATTGTAAATTTTATTCTACGCTATTCTTAATCATTTTTAAAGAAAAAAATGTTCCCAATCAAAAATACAAAGAAATACATAAAGAATAGTACAGGAAGTGCTGTAACAATGGTGACTCAGACCATGGAGCTATTAACTGAGTAGCTCTATGCTCAGACCAACAATCTTTTTTATGCGGACAAGAAAAAAAAAATTAGCAAAATATATTAAGTTGATGTTTTCACCAATCTGCTTTTCGTATTGTCCTCTATCAAATATATTAAAATAATATTCCATGAAAATATTCCTTCAATAAAGTATGCTGTGGTTTACTGTAGGATAGGCATATCCGTCAAATTATTACCCGAAAAAGCTTCATGAAAGCAAAGAGCTTCCACACATAAAACAACACCTCGGCTTATCGCAACAGTCAGACAGTATTATTACAATTTTTCATCGCTTAATGCCTCAGTAATTTTTCATGCATGTTTGAATAGGTTAACTGCCGTGAAATATGTATAATTATATTTAACATTATGATATAAACATGTACAATAAACTGTACTGTAGATTAAAGATCTATGGACGTCTAGAGTTGATTTGGAGGAGTTTCAAGTTTTTGATATAAAGGTATTTGGGTTTGGAAATAACTCTTTTGGTCTCTGCGTCAGCGGCGCAGGAAGATATTTTACATTGGGGGAGGGGGAAAGGGGGAAATTTTTGTTTTTGCTTCAACAAATCTACAGTTTCAAGTTTTTGATATAAAGGTATTTGGGTGCGGAAATAAATCTTTTGGTCTCTGAGTCAGCGGCGTAGGAAGATATTTGACATTAAGTGAAAGGGGGGCAAATTTTGTTTTTGCCTTAACAAATCTACAAATTATATGAGTCATGTCCAAAAATTATTTGTAAAGTATGTGTATGTGTGTGTGTGTGGGTTGGGGGTGGGGGTCGTAAACTTCGAAAGTTTGGTAAAGGTTATAGAAAAATGCGTAAAAATGAAGAAAATTTGAAGAAATTTTTACAAAAATGCATGAAATTTTCCGAAAATTGAAGAAAACTTCCTGAAAAGTAATACAAATTTCACAAAAATGAAAGAAATTTCCTGAAAATTGAAGAAAACTTTACAAAAATTGAAAAAAATGCCCCCAAATGAAGGAGATTTTACAACAATAAATATAAATTTTACGATTTTTATACAAAATCCTATATGAAGAAATTTCAAAAAAAATCCTTTCCAAATTAAAGCAAATTTTATTCAAATAATGGAGATTTCCCAAAATATTAAAAAGAATTTCCAAAAAAAAACTAGAAGATGGTGAAGGGAGTTTGACTCGTCAAAATCAATTCGTAAGAACTTGGCCCTTGGCCCCCCTGGCCTCACAGTTCCTACGCCACTGCGAGATAGCTGATCAAAATTTGAAGAATTTGTGGTGGGAAAGGGAAAATATATGATGTGTGACTGGGCGGGCAGCTCAACTTTGTTTTTTGAAAGTCTCTAAATTTGTCTCCCTAATCTCAGTGAAATTGATGGAAAGGGACATTGCTTTTAGAATTTGATGGTGGATATGGTAAAGACATAAACAATTTTGGCGCCACTTTTTGGTGCTACCGTACTTCAACGAGTTATGACAGAAAATTAAAAAAAATAAAGATTTACATATTGTAGAAAAATGCCATAGTCGCCCAATCATGCACCATAAATTTGCATATTGATGCCTGCAAATTCAAACATAGTTTTAATGGATCAATTTGTAACCAAGTTTTGCTTTTGCTTCTCCGTTTCTTTCTTAATTTGGATATAACTTTAACCATCTTTGCTAACGGTGCTTCTATACATGTCCATATACCTTTAATATGCTGGTTTTAAGAACATCGTCCTTCCTTAACTTGTATATATATATATATATATATATATATATATATATATATATATATATATATATATATATATATATATATATATATATATATATATATATATATATATATATATATATATATATATATATATATCTCTCTCTCTATATCTCTCTATATATATATATATATATATATATATATATATATATATATATATATATATATATATATATATATATATATATATATATATATATATATATATATATATATATATATATATATATCCTCTCGGAATGGAAATGTTAAGTAACAATATTTAAACATATATTTAAGGTATATTTCAATAATTGCATTTTTGACTCGATTAGAATCACCTTTTGACGGTTTCAATAATCTATATATTAACAATACATGAACCACGTGTACATGATGTCTATAATGCACATGAAAAATTATTATTATTTTACTTGGTTTTTTTATATTAACAATCATATTTCTTTTGATTGGATTGAAATCAGGGCGGATTTCTAGGGGCTCCCCTTGTTGAAAATTGACCTGACTTTGAAGAGGGGTGGAGAAAGAGGGGGTGAGAGGGTGGGGGGTGGGAGGCGACTTTAGCAACGTATCTTAGATAGGGAATTAGTGAGAAGGTTATCATTGTTTGGGAAGATAAAGCAAATTTTATCGGGGCACATTGTGGTTCGGCCCTCTCTTTGTGAACCCCCTTGTTGCTTGAAATGTTTGTTCAAAGGACAAAAATTACAATAATTTCAACACTGGCGAATGGCTGTCTGCACGTCTTTTTTGCACGTGATTGTATTGGAAACTTTTGATATGAATGTTCAAATGGATCATAATTGTTTTTTTTAAGAATTCTTAAGAATACTTTATCACCGACACGGGTATCAAATATTAGACCTTAAACATCCCTTCACGCCCTCACTTTTCGACCGATAGCTTGTTTAAATGATATTAGTTCTTGACTTAAAGGACTTGCAGACGCTTTGTTATAGCTCTTAAACGATTTACAGAACCGTCGAAAAGTATTTGATATGAAAAAGGGAAGGGGGACTAAATTAGCATTTGCTGAAAGTTTATAGCGCGTTACCGTTATCTGAGCGCAAAGCGCGAGATATCCGGCGTGGGGTCCAGAGGCCTGTTTAAAGGCCCTGGTAGCGTCCAGTCGAAGCTCCGGCATGCCCGGTAGGGGTGCAGGGAGAAAAGCCCTGGAAGCTGATGCATTTTACCCCTTTTGTGGATTTAAAATGACCTCACTTAAAGCCATTTAAAGGGGTGTAGTGAGACAGGCAGACATGGCTTTTTTAAAAGTTTTCACTATGGGTCAATTTTTCAAACGTTGAAGAAAGTTTCCCAAAAATTGCTCGGAAATGAAGAAAATTTCCAGAAAAGTGAAGAAAATTTCCAAAAAAATGAAAGATATTTTCTGAAAGTAGGAAGAAAATGTTCCGAAAGTCGAAGAAACCTGCCGGAAATAAAAAAAAGTTCCTGAAAATTGGCCAAAACATTCCCGAAAATGAGTACAATTTCCCGATATGTAGAGGAAATTTCCCGAAATCGGCCAAAACATCCCAAATTGAAGGAAATTTTCCGGAAATGGAGAAATATTCACGATTTGTTTTTCTTATACCAAGTTGAAATGCTTGTATTACTTTTAAAGTTTCTTTAACAAAAAGAATTTCGGGTATTAAAGCAGCTTACTAGGCTAGAGGCAGTCTTTCAATATTTGAAACGTCACTTTTTAAACTTTGCCAATTTTTGTTTAAATATGGGTAATGGGGCGAGTCCCCAAGTTCTACCGCCTTTGGACTGTTGGACGTTAGTCCTTCGTCGTCTCTGGTAAATCATTTTGTTTTTGATTGTTCCGGATCCTTGTCCCCTGGTCATTTGTATTGTTTGAAACACTTTATTATGGGCCACGGAGCAGTATTTCAAGTATAGGGGCACGCAGATTTGAAACTACTCTCCCCCCCACCCCACCCCCTCCCCTCCCTTCCTCCCTTCCTCCCATCAAAATAGTAAGAAGAATAACATTATTTCGACGTAATATTGTTACAAATGCTTATTTTGTTATGAAACATGGAAAAACATGTAATCACGTTGTCTTGGTCAGTTTAGGGCTTAAAACGAAATTACCAACGAAATTACCAACAAAAAAGTACCATTTTGAAACAAAAATTGATTTTGAACAGTCAGATTCCATGTATGGCATCAAATTTCGGGAAGCTTACTTAATTTTTGTAAAATTAGTTTCAATGTTTGTAAAACTTTGTTTATTTTGGGGGAAATTTTCCTAATCTCCAAGAAGTTTTCTTAAATGTTTGGAAAATATCATTCATGTTTGAAAAATTTTCATCAATTTTTGTGAAATTTGATTTAATCAAAGCTTCAATTTTAAGAAATTCCTTCAATTTCAGGAAACTTTCATAATTTTACGAAGGCCCCCCACCCCACCCCCTTTACAAATAGTTTTTGGACCGTGGTAAGAGACTCATACATTTGTGTACGTTTGTTGGGACAAAAATAAGATTTTTAGGTCACCCTTTTAAGATTTGCGGTCCATGATAATATCCCACTTAGCCTATCAATACAAGTAATTTGGTTCAGTTTGAACAGCAATGCAACCCATGGATAGCGCAACATGCAAAGCGTTTCTACGTGCGTTTTGCAGCAGAAAAAATCACGATTAACAACAACAACGACAATAAGGCCGATCACGGTACGCGTGTAGCAATAAAATCATTAAGCTCAGTGAATTCATTTAGCCCAGTTAACTGCCTGTCCGAAGTCCTTAGTAATGTACGTGTGCAGTTGTATGGTGGCCCTTGGTGGGTCATCAGGCCGGGAGCAGTATTGTCTATTCTTTTTATTTGCAGTAAACTGATAAAAAAAAGGGCGAAAATACGGCATCAATTTGTATTATAGGTCTCCAAATTTGTTTGGGTTGAAGCTTCTCCCTCACCCCAGCCCATACCCCCTTCCCCTACCCCCGATTTACAGACTTCAAATCGTGCCAATTTTGTTCACCATTTTGCCGCCACTCAGCCTGTGTGTGCAGAAATTTGTTTTGTACAGTATACGCATTGACAATATAAGCGCTCGCCGCTAGTTAGCTGTACTGTACCAGTACCGCGTAGAATGTTACCCACCTAGCTACGCAGATTTTGTTGCTAGGAAAATTCGTGCGGTGATTGGTTAAAACAAGCTGTCAATCATCAGACACAGGGAGGTTAATTTGTCAGAAAATTTTCATTTTTTAAATGAATTATTCATCGTAGCTAAAATATTTTTCCTCAGTTATTTTATTTGGTAAATCAAAATTGTCACGTTTCCCCTTTAGTCATGGGATGCCAACCTAGCAACACTGGCTCAAGTCTGGAGTGATGGCTGTCTCTATGAACATCCTTCTGGACCCCACCCAGAATACAAAGACGTGGGACAAAACTTGTATATTAAATGGTTCAGCAACACTGACAATCCCCCTGATGTGGTACAGCCAACACAATTGTGGTACGATGAGGTCGTCGACTACCATTTGTCTTCACTCTCTTGCAACTCCGGAAAAGTCTGTGGTCATTATACTCAGGTAAAATGTACACCATAAGTAGTAGAGTAACTATAGAGGCTTAAGGAAAAATTACCCCTCCAAAAATGTTTCTAAAAAATGCAAAATTAATCTGATAAGTTGAATATTTAAAGTCTTCATTACCGCTTACCACTAACGTAAAAGTATTTGCAAACTTCTTCCTCATCATTTTTGCAGTTAATATTATCAAACAATATTCTTTTTAGTGTTTCTTTAAAAAAAAATCATCTATCTTCATGGAGTAGGCCTTATGGTGATTGAGTGGTAATAATTGATCCCAGTTTATATGAAATAAAACTTATCAATTCTTGTATAGTCAAACTGTATGTGTAATTTTCGGGAAATAAGATTCTGCCATGATCTGGTGTCTAAGCTTTGACCATTTGTTTGCAGACCAAGAACCTACCTGTGCCGTATAATAATAGTCAGCGTGTACCTTAGTGGAGGGTTGCCATAATTGCATTTCCCTTCTTATGGGTACTTTTACAAATGGAATTAAGATCCTGCAAAATACATATTTAATCAAGCAAAAATGTCTTGCAAGTTAAACCTGAAAACTCTTTTCGATTTTTCCTCCAAATTATTGAAACTCATTCTCATGTATAAAATCAACTACATCGGCTTACTGAAATTACTATAACCTTATAGATCTAAATTTTTCAGCAATTCTGAATGTGGTTGAATGCAATTTTAAAATATTGTTGTCTTATATACAAGTTTGGTTGCATGGTCAAACGAATAGCGAATTTTCTTTGTGAATAGAAAAGCCGCACTAAAAACGAAACCCATCTCAATTGATGGCTTTGTGAAAGGAGAGAAATTTAACAAATCTTTAAGAATGTACAAATCTACCAGTAGAAATCATGTCCCTTATCTTTATTCGAATTGTAAGGAATGTTATTTGTATAAGGATTATGAGAACAAACATTTTTTTTATAAAATTGAAATCTTGTCAAGCAAGGTCGTCCGGATTTGAGAGGACCCATTTCATCACTGCCGAAGAAATCTTCATGTTTCAAACTGATCTTTTCCGCAGGTTATTTGGGCACACTCTTCTAAAGTTGGCTGCGGTTTAACTTTTTGTCCAATGGCTCGCAATAACAAGGGCACTACGTACAAAAATGCATGGCTAGTTGTATGCAATTACTCACCTGCGTAAGTATTAGATGTTTACTAGAGTAGTGTAGTATGCATCGTTCACACCTCTTTGAGGAGGAGATGGAGGTAAAGGTGATGGTGGTGGTGGCGACGGTGGTGGTGGAGCCCCTTCGCACTCCAGGAAATCGCACTTGGGGAATAAATCGCACACGCACGACACAAATTGCATAACACATGACACATATTGCATCACACATGACACATATTGCATCACACATGACACATATTACATCACACATGACACATATTGCATCACACATGGAACATATTGCTCCACACATCACTCGTTTTACTCCATGCATGACTCTTATTGCTCCCTATATAACTCCCATTGCTCCATGTGCGATTTCTTTCCCAAGTGCGATGTCCTAGAGTGCAGAGGGGCTCCACCATCACAGCCGGCACCACCTCCATCTCAAAGGGGTGCGAACGATGCATATTACACTATTTACTAGCCTGTGTAAGTATATTATAGTTTCTTACCAGCCTTATTTATAGATACTTACTAACCTGCGTAAGTTTTAAATGTTAACTTACCTGCCACAGTAAGAATTTCACTTCCCTGCGTTTGCTTTAGAAATTTACTTAGCTGCGTTAGTATACCTACGTAAGTATTGGATATTTATTTAATTGCGTAGTTTTATACATTTATTTTCCTGTGTAATTATTAGATATTTACTTACCTGCGTAAGTATATCAACTATTTCCCTACCTGTGCTAGTTTTAGATGCTTACTTTCCTGTGTTAATTTAGATGTTAAGTTACCTGCGTATGTTTTAGATGCTTACGTATACCTGTGTATTTTTAAGATGTTTACTTAACGGTCTTGGTTTTTGAGGTTTATCTACTTGTCATCCTGTATAAGTTTCAGATGTTTACTTTCCTGTGTAGGTTTTATACGCTTACTTACCTGTGTAGGTTTTAGATGCTTACTTACCTGTGTAGGTTTTAGATGCTTACTTACCTGTGTAGGTTTTGCCAGCCTGTGTAAGTTTGAGATGTTTACTTATCTATGTAAGTGTTATATGCTAACTTACCTGTGTAAGTTTAATATGTACTTACCTTGTAAGGTTTAGATATTTACTTTCCTATGTAGATTTGTTATGCTTGCTTATCTATGTAAGTGTTATATGCTAACTTACCTGCGTAAGTTTTATATGTCTTACCATATAAGGTTTAGATGTTTACTTTCCTGTGCTAGGTTTTAGATGCTTACTTTCTATGTGTGTTTAGTTTAGATGTTAAGTTTAATATGTTTATCTTATGTTTTATATGTTTACGTTTCCTGTGTAGGTTTTTAAGATGTTTATCTATAAGTGTCTTGGTTTTTTTGTAAGTTTATCTACTTGTCTTATCTTATAAGGTTTATATGTTTACTTTCCTGTGTAGGTTTTATATGCTTACTTACCTGTGTAAGTTTTAGATATCTTTACTTACCTGTGTTTACTTTTTATGTACTTATCTTATAAGTTTGATGTTTAAGTAAGGTTTAGATGTTTACTTATCTATGTAAGTGTTATATGCTACTTACCTGTGTAAGTTTAATATGTACTTATCTTATAAGGTTTATATGTTTACTTTCCTATGTAGGTTGTATATGCTTACTTATCTATGTAAGTGTTATATGCTTACTTACCTGTGTAAGTTTTAATATGTACTTATCTTATAAGGTTTATATGTTTACTTTCCTGTGTAGGTTGTATATGCTTACTTATCTATGTAAGTGTTATATGCTAACATACCTGTGTAAGTTTAATATGTACTTATCTTATAAGGTTTATATGTTTACTTTCCTGTGTAGGTTGTATATGCTTACTTATCTATGTAAGTGTTATATGCTAACTTACCTGTGTAAGTTTTATATGTACTTACCTTGTAAGGTTTAGATGTTTACTTTCCTGTGTAGGTTTTATATGCTTACTTACCTGTGTAAGTTTTATATGTGCTTACCTGTCTACGGTTGAGAAGTTTACTTACACTTCGTAAGGTGTAGGTGTTTACCTACGCAAATTTGAAATAATAACTTACCTGCGTAAGGTTTACATATTTACGTACCTGCGATAAAAACAATAATACAGTTTAAGCTTCCAAACATATAATAGACCCCATCCCTCTTCGCCTCTCCCACCCACCTTACCCAATCCGATCTCTATCACACCCTACCACCAGAAAGTTACCGTGGATTTTTTTTTACACAAATATTCAAGTTAGGCATATAAGGATAATAAATAGGTTTTGAGGCATCTTTTTAAACATAGGTAAAGATGTTGAAGTTTTTATTTTACTATCTAAAGAATTCCATATTCTTTTCCAGCACATTTTGTGGAATTTTCATTCTACAAAATTAATTGATAACATAATGCTAGCTGACACTTTAATTTAATGTATTACTTTTATCCTTATTTCCTACCATGTCTTTGAATTGGGGAATATCTGATATTCTCTTTTAATGAACAACAATTTACTGGTCCTACAACTGCCAAAGCAAGATCCATTGAAACATACTGAGTAGAAATATATTCAGAAAATGAGAAATGGAAACCTTTAAGGCTCGTGTCTGCTTTCTTTATCTTCTAGCGGTAATTACGAAGGGAAACCTCCATATTCAGCTGGAGAAGAATGCGGCAATTGTCCAGATGG
Source organism: Chiridota heheva (assembly GCA_020152595.1). Classification (NCBI taxonomy): domain Eukaryota; kingdom Metazoa; phylum Echinodermata; class Holothuroidea; order Apodida; family Chiridotidae; genus Chiridota; species Chiridota heheva. The sequence goes on from JAIGNY010000850.1 coordinate 206,549, forward strand.
AACTTGTCAGAGCGGATTATGTAGTAAGTATATATAGACAAGGTGGCATATGTGTAGGAACTGGGAGGCAAGGGTTACGTGCCACTCCCACCACTTTTCCGAAAATGACAAAAGTGTGCCTTTTGGAAATGAAAAGTACCCCTCAATAACTGTCATAGGTACAAGAACTGGTGGAAGGTGCACACGATCTTTTAAAAGAATATTACAAATTGCCCCTTTCAATATTAAGTGCCCCTAAATTATTGACCTAATAGTAGGAAACGGCGTACTTTCCCTGACTTTTCTTTAAAGAATAACATTTCCTCAATTTTCGAAGATTTCTCTTACAAGTTTAGAACAGTCCTAGACAATTTGCCTTTGTTATGCGTTGATCATTGATTCTATCTATTTACTTTTGTCAGTCTCATATGTACGAGGTAATGTGTCCCCCATTGAAAAAGTGCCATCTTTTATAGATGAAGTACCCTTTTTACTTTGTCATTTTGTGGTGATTAATTCTATCTACAGATACAGATATTTATATGACTTGGAAAGTGTCAATAAGCAGTCCAGAAGCATGCCTATTAATAGGAACATTCATAATACACGAGAATATTGAAGTCATGCAGCCGTATTTTTCAGATGTTGCGATAGAATTTCATAGTTTCTAATCGATGTACTTGAAATATTAAAACTTGAAATATTAAATTTATTGTGTTGAAAAACATTTAAATATTCAAAATAGCCGTTTCCCGCCTAAAAGCTAGCGCTATTGTCTATTATTTCTAATATTTCGTGAACGGCGTGGTGAACATATCAGATGGGAGTGGAACAGTTTTAGCTATGACAGTAATGAAGACATTTTCATGAGTTTTGAGTTTCCCATATCAAAGATATTTTTCCAGAGGTATTTCAAATTTGAAATATGTAACATTGCATAAGACTTTAACGTTAGGATAGCAAAGGACCATGGGAAACATCACAAAATGGCGGCTTCCATGTAGCAAAATGTTCCTATTTTTAGAAACATTAATGTTTCCAATAATAGGCATGCTGCTGGACTGCTAAGAGGTCGTGCCTCTACCCTACTTTTCAAAAATTTCCTACACCCATGCAAGGAGGTATTGCACCAACACCATGTAGGTATTAAGAACACCTCCCTGTCACATCGAAACGACAATTATTTTCAGTATATGCCATTGGCTAGATAATCAATTTTTGTAAATGTATAAACATGGATTTTCTCGTTGTTTTCTCTCTTTTAACTATTTAATACGCCTAATTAGTCTGTTAGTGTACATATTGTTGCAACATTACTGTTTTCCTCCGTATAGACTTATAAGAGCCAAAAACATTCCGGCAGGCTCAAATACTATTTCCAGTCCAAAGCAAAGCTTCACTATGAAAGGATGATCACATATTCCCTACTTTAAGGAATTCACGTTCAGTACAAAAAGGGTGCTTTATGTCAGTAACTTATGAATGCTACATATTTGATGATGTTCATGCCAATTATGTAGAATTTCAAAAACCACCAAAGGATTTTAATATTTTCGATGAATAGGATGAACTATTTCATAAGATTATTACATGATAAGAATGTCTGTGACCAACGAGATGCGAGTAAATAAGTCTCTGGTTTAGTCTGGTAGTTAATTTGCGCTGCTATTAAATATCACTATTTGTAGTAGCATATCTACGTAATATGTTGAGAGATAAAGTTATCTCAGAAGTACCTGAAACACTCTGAAAATATCTTTATTCATATCTTGACAAGTTGTATAACATTTCTTAACGTTGGTGTTTTTCTTATTTAAACAGCAAAGTGCTCAGTGGGGAAGAAAGGATGTGGTGAGTATATCCTTCACATCAAAACATTGTAAGGTTTATTCCCTACATGTGATGTGCGGTTCTGAAGGATGCCGATCGTCGCCAACCCTCTTTTCTGCTTTTAGTCTAAAATATGTCACTTCAATTGATACATACACAATTGATTCTATACTTACTTCTTACTTTTCCTGCCCGTGTCTGCTATAGATTTTGCTTTCGTGGCAAAGCAACAAAATTGTTCAATATTAAAATATATATATATATATATATATATATATATATATATATATATATATATATATATATATATATATATATATATATATATATATATATATATATATATATATATATATATATATATATATATATATATATATATATATATATATATATATATATATATATATATATATATATATATATATATATATATATATATATATATATATATATATATATATATATATATATATATATATATATATATATATATATATATATATATATATATATATATATATATATATATATATATATATATATATATATATATATATATATATATATATATATATATATATATATATATATATATATATATATATATATATATATATATATATATATATATATATATATATATATATATATATATATATATATTTATATATATATATATATATTTATATATATATATATATATATTTATATAGAGAGAGAGAGATCATATAGATATGATGTTTTTGAAGGTTCCTTTAATAATTACGACTGCAATTGATTTTGTTTCATGTAGTACCAAACTAAAAGGGAATATTTTTCCCTCTAGAATGTCTAATCGATTGTAAAAATGGAGGAAGGAAAACGGGCAAATGCAAATGTTCCTGCGCAGACGGCTATTATGGAACTACCTGCGAAAGTAAGTATATAACAAAAAGTTCTTAACCCCAAAGAATAAGTTTAATGGAGCCTCCACCGTCAGACGTGCCATGTTTCATGTATTATGTTTTATGATGTGAGGGAGAAAAGTGGCTTAGTTGATTTAGCGTGAGACCGACTTGCTGGAGGTTCGTTTAACGATTTAGCCCGCAATTTTGCATAGATTTTCAAAATGATAAGCTGACATCAAGCATAAAGATTGGTTAGGCCGAATAAAATAAAATAAAATTTTAGCTTATCACCCTCGCACGTATAACTTTTGAGAGAATTCCAATTTGTTTCTTTTAAGTACCGTAATTCGGCAGTCATTCAGCGTCCGTACTTCCGTTTTTTCCACTTTCTTCCGAGAAACGAACGATTGTTTTAGATCATAGTTTCCAATTTGTATCTGTTGTGGTCCTCAGGACACGGCAGGTCTAGTATTACTGAGTACATGCTGAAAATCCGCCCATCTTTGATACAATAACTTGCAATTTTTAGAATTAATACCAACGTTCGTAAATCAAACTAATAATTCTAACATATTTTGAAAAATATGAAAATAAATACTGCGTGATTATTTTTTCAAAGTAGGAATCAGGAGGAAATAATTCAAAACGTTACAAATATACAAAAAAATCCATGCAAAGTCCAATTGACAATATTTGTTGGGCATTATTATTATAAAAAGAGGGGAACAATTACATATCAGAATAAAGTTTATTTCTGGTTAGTGAACTGAACAAAGAAGCCAATTGTATATGTTGCTGAAGTAGTGTTTTTGCAATTTGTACAAGAAATGCGGACTTCCTGACGTAATCGAATGCCTCAAAACGTTACATTCTTTGTCGGACTGCATAGAATCAGAACAGAATAACTCTCCAATATAACCAACAGAGTGGGAAGGAAATGATTTAATGTGAAGTAATGCGGTCCCTCTCTGGAGTGGAATTGAATTTGCAGGTCTAGTGCCGAAACACTTTAGTTATTTGGCCAAACTAAAAATCGACCACGACCGACCCCTTTTAAAGAGGCAATGCTTGTTACACCTGCTGTGGGTGACCTGATCCGCAACACTGCAAATCACCGAAATTAATTGGCTTGAAAAAATTAACACCACACGCCCGCATCACTTTTCCAACTAGGTTAGGGTGATAAGCTAATATCTGTTTTTACGGGCTATATCTATCACTGGCGTAGCCAGAGCCCCCCTCCCCAATCCCATATTAACAAAAATTGGATTACACCTATATGCCTATGTATCGTACAGATGCGCATACATAAAATGCGAATCTCCTGAATTCCCTGCAATGTAAATTTGTTGTATTTGCTGTAAAACAAAACAAAAAATATTTCAAATTTTTAAAGAAAATTTTGACGCAATTCTTGATTTGTCAAAAGCCGTGAACTTGCCAAGCCTGTTCTTACTCGATGACGATAGAAGATGGCGCCATTCTGCTACTGCTTTGCGATAACAAAGTACTGAAAGTGCCCCATAATTTTGCTCAAAACTTTCCACAAATAGAAATCAATTTGTTTGAATTCTAAAGACGGTAATTAAGTTCGATTGAACTTGAATTTTAAAAATGTCACTTTTCGCATATGGTTTTTCAAAAATGAAAAGGAAAACACGGATGAAGGTAATGTATGCCCAGTCCAGTAAATATATCAATGACATGTATACATAAGTGACCATTTGTTGTTCTTCTATCGTCTTTAAAATAGGCTTACCTGAAATTAGGTTCACGAGTTTGATAAGACTATTTGTCATCGTCGGTGTGGGTAGAACAAACACACATTTTTTATATATGTTCACAGTCCAGAAAAATAGGATGGCGAAGAGTGCTCTAGACAACCTAGCAATAACATGATTCTCCCGTCAACTCCAGATTACAGTTGAAGGAAAATATGTGTCCCTAAAATTATGAAAATTGCTTGCCTATGCTACAAGTACAATAACGTCATTTTCCTATTGGAATTCAGGGCTGTTGCTATTCAGATAAGCAACCTGACCATATACTAGCATGTTGCTGTATGATGGTCAGGAACCAGCCTATGCAAAAATAGAGAGAAAGGACTGCTATTGACTAATCATATTTGCGTTGTATGGTTTGGCGGGCGCACGTTAAAACGCTGTTTCCCCTGGTGAAACTGGAGCTGGCATTACATCAGACCAACCACTCCAACAATGTAGTACTGATACCGCTACCGTTTCTACAAAAGGAGCTGAAAATGACATTGGTTATGCTGTACTTTCACAAAGTTTAAATGAAGAAGACGCGCTAAATTTTTATCCCCATGGAAACCATCAAGGGAAGAAGATTTTCCTTCTTCATCTCATATGAAATCAGGAAAAATGCGCAAGAGGTGTTTGCTTTCCCATCATTGTGAGAAATTCCCATGATTAAGCATAAGCAAAGTTGAAGGGTTGGAAGGAGTGTTTTGTGTACCATGTGTGTTATTTTCAGGTTGTAGTAGAGTAGGTGGTAGAAGTAGAGGAAAAAGTCAGCTACCAGGAAAACTGGTATCAAAACCCTTTACACAATTTGATGATCTAACAGGCAAAAATGGAGCTTTATCAAGTCATCAGGCCACTGAATACCACCAAGAAAACGTAGTTGCAATGGAACACTTTCGACAAACAGTGATTCAACATGAAACAGATATTAGAGGACACATTAACGAATCTTACAAGCAGGAGATTAAGAAAAAGAGAGATCGCCTTCGTCCAATTATTGATACAATTCTCCCCTGTTCTCTACAAAACATTCCCCTCAGAGGCCACAGAGGTGAACTAGGGACAATTTCTATCAGCGGAGATAAACCGACGAAAAATGACGGAAATGTGAGGGCTTTACTTCGTTTTCGACTTTGTAGTGGGGATTCACTTTTGAAGGACCATATCAAAACTTCCCATGCTAATGCAACCTACCAATCATCCTCGATTCAAAATGAACTTATTTGCGTTGCTGGTGTCATGATTAGGGAATGTCTTGTTGCTAACATAAAAAGGACAGTTCTGGTCTATCATAGCTGATGAAACAATGGATCGTTAAAAAAGGGAACAACTGGCAATTATTATAAGATATCTTCACCAAGCGATTCTGGAGTTTGAGATTGCATGAGGACACGGTAATGATATCGGACTTGATTTCTGACATCAATTCTAATAATCCTGGTGAAAATGAGCATAATAAAACCAAGTTAAGTGGCAAAGCTATTGGAGAAACGTTGTTTAGAAAGATTTGTGAGCTCGGTTTGGATCTGTCTCTTTGTGTAGGACAAGGCTATGATGGGGCAGGAGCCATGGCCAGTGAACGAATTTGTGCTTCAGCAACAATAAAAAAGGCAGCTCCATTGGCATTTTATTTTCATTGCGCCATGCACTGCCTAAATTTGAGTGCTTCCGCTGCGGCAATCAAGGTACCTCCTATTCGAAATGCAGAAAATGTTGTGCGAGAAATTTCATCGACTTTTCGAGCAAGTGCAAAAAAAACCGGATCTCTTGAAGAGCCTCATAGAAAGTGACTTTGGTATTTCCGTGACCAAGAAGCACCTGATTACGTTGTGCGAAACTTGTTTGTGGAACGACACACAGCAGTTGTAACATTTATGCAACTTTTGAAATATACACTAGATGCCTTATCGGATATCAAATGCTGAACATCACCTTGCGACAGAAACAAAGCAGAAAGCCTTAACAAATCGGTGTGCAACTCAAAATTTGCAATTGCTTCTGTCATTTTTGAGAAACTGTCAGGATTGATGCTAACAGTTTCCCAAGTCTTACAAACAATGGGGGAAGATTTATCCCGAGCGTTAGCCCCAGTAAACCGTCTCTAGTCTGTTTTCAAAGAATTGCGAGCTGAAGGGGAGTTCCATGACCTGTATCAAAAGGCAGAATCAGTCGCACAAGAAGTGATGGAGGTGGAACTGCAAAAACCACGCATTGCAGCTAGAAGCTCATACCGACCAAATGCTCAAACATCGGACAACACCACCAAAGGCTATCACAAAGTCAACTTTTTTATCCAGCCATAGCTTTCATTATTGGAGACCTCAAGCACAGATTTGGACCACATCAACAACAAAATATGAACGGAATTCGCCAAACAAGCTGACGGTGAGAGGCAGTGGAATGATTTGACTCCTGCTATTGAGGTGTATGCAAGTTTGATCAGAGATCCTTTCATGATTGTTAAAGGCGAATACATGTTATGGAGGAAGAAATGGGAAAATGTTTCTGTCAAGTCCCGACCATCCTCATCCATCTGTGCCCTGGGTCATTGCTCTGAAATGTTTCCTAACATATCACTGTTGCTCCAGTTGCTGGCAACTTTGACAGTGACTTCTGCACAGGCCGAGGGAGTCTTTTCAAAAATGGAAAGAACCCTTGCAGCTATTCGGTCAACAATGACGGAAGCCCGACTGGAATCACTTATTCTATTACAAATGTATAAGGCCCATTGCCCAGACATGGAATCAATTATCGGCAGATTTGCCATAACATGAGCGCGGCGGTTGAATTTCAAATTATGATTTGGTAAGTTTGATTGTCGTATTTTACTTCCAATATTTCGACTCCAAGTAACAAGTAAGTACAATGCCACCTCACTCAACCCCTCATTTTCTTAATATTCTGGAGTCAAAAACATTGGCCAGGTGTGCAAGTGTGATCAGTGATCTTTTGTTTGCTTTACAAATATCTTCTTTTGACATGTACTGTCACCCCCACCCCATCCCCTCCCCTCTTCCCCCATAAAAACTCTGGAGGTATCAACTCAAACTGCCCCTATATCGCTACGCAATAGAGTTTGAATAAATTGTACTTCGGCAAGTATGTGGCGGGGGCAGGTGGCACAGTTTCTCCAATTTGTTTGGCAACCAAGAATTCGGACAAAATGTACAGCAAAATTCTGAACAATAAAAAAAAAAGCCTCAAATTTGCAAGTTTTTGGCCTGGGAAGTGCCATTTCCGGCAATCTATAGGCAACATTTATTGGACAAAATTCTCTGAACGCTACGCGCTAAGCCATGGTGGCGCTCGGTAGCCACGGGTCAAAATTCATACCAATAAGTACCCCCCCTCCTTCCCCCAAACAAAAAACCTGCCTACGCCAATGTTATCTATAACCCACCTTCATCCTCATTAAACCTTTCGGACTCTCACCTTCCTCTGTACGAGGACGTTTAATGGTGGTTTCTACTCTAAACTGCTAAAGTGACTCATTATATACCAGCCTGTTTCTTTGATCACTTCGTGAACTGGTACATATATATCCTCCTCTGGAAAAACGTTTGAAACTCAATGTTCAATATGTGTGCGCATTCTGTGAGGGAATAAGAAAATGAATCAAATTGTATTCCTCATCGTTACTTTGAAGGATATTTCAGTATACTTTTACATATATAATCCCCAAACAAACATTTTCATCGGAAACATATTTGTGTTTCAAACCAAGAGTTAATGGAACATCCGTTTATTTCTTACGTTTAAAGCCTATGGGATCAGTCAACCGCTTCACCATGCCAATATTGTGCCCCGATATCTACGACATTACTACTAGCAGCGCCTAAATATTTCTTAAATAATGCACAAGCTGAATCTTTTTCAACCATTCCCGAAATAAACTCCGTACGTACAGTGTATGTATAATTGTACACTGTTTGTATAGAGGTGAGGGCAGTGTACGTTTTTGGTGGCCTTGTAAGGCGCAAATCTTTC
>JAIGNY010000850.1:220000-260000 GCA_020152595.1 Chiridota heheva
AATCTCGTTGCTTGATCCGTCACCAATGACGCATACACATGCTAGTAACGTCATTTCCAGGGCAGTAATTGATTGTCTTGTCGATAAGTGTGAAAATATTTCGACCAATCAAAAACGTCTGACAGTTGGATTGTAGTGTATTTTTATTTCCACGTTAAGACGATATCTGGCCTTTTAAGTACTGCCTTTAAAACAATACTATATTTAAAAAGATTAATACTTGAATAAGTGAGTTTTTCTACTCAAGTATTGATGAAGGGGTATCAGCTTTCCCTTGATATAGTTCATAAAATAACTTGATGATTTAGGTATCTTTATTTAGTAAGTAACCTAAGAGCCAAAGAGTAGCTTAAATTGTTTGATTACCATCATGATTTATAAAAGTGGTACATAATTCGGTTAGGTGTATGGATTAGTTTGGGGTAGTGTTAAATGATTTGGTATAAGACGTTTTCTAAATTCCCATAACAAAAAGTATTCAAGACCAAAACTGAGACCGTGAGGAAAAGTCTAATTCTGTTCTTTCATGGTCTAATACATTTGATGTGGTTAATTATTGTATACTTGTAATCACCCATGCAATAGGTGACAATGTAGCCTAGAATGAGACACAAAATTACTCAATTATCCATTGTAAATTTATATTGTCAGAGTGGGGAAGTGTAGAACTTCATCTGCTTTTAGAATGGGTGTGGGGAGGGATTTGAAGGAGATCAAAACATTATTATGGCAATTGGATTGTTCCTTAAATGCCAGATATCGTGTTAACACACAATAAAGTCAACGTTTTTGATTGCTCATGCACAAATACCGACAACAAATATCAATAACCTCCGCAGAAGTGACTAGCACACTGTACACACACATACGCGCACACACGCACACACACACACACAATGCGTACAGCATATACTTCATAACAAGTAATCCCCAATCGAATGTGACGTGAATGGTATGAATATTGCAATTTTACAAGACGAGAATCCCTCTTTAAAAGCCAATATGCGCTCAAAACTAAGAATTATGCGAAGATTTAACTGATATTTCCTGAAACAGTTTACTAGAAATCCTTTCATATTCGAATGTTTTGATAAAATCTCAAATCCCTTTTTTTTTTTTAAGTCCACGTCCTAATACATGCAGAGCACTGAACTTGGACCTCGATAGATGTGGCTTATTACAAACTAAACTGACTGACTGATCTTGTTTGGATTTGAAGCGATTTCACTGATCTTGGAAGAATTTAATTGACTATAAACTACATCATTTGATATTGATAGGAATTATTTTGGTACCTTCTTAGAAGGATTTGAACAGTGGAAAGGATTATTAGATAACACCCAGTCAAAGAATATCTTTGTAAACCTTCATTTTTGTAAGATCCTTTGTATTGAAATGAACAAAACCCGACATGCCCGAGATGCACTTCTTCTTTTGCGACGAGCAGATGAGTAAATACGGTATACGATTGACGCCCTCAAACGTTTGACACCCTCAAACGATTGACACCATCAAACGTTTGACACCCTCAAACGTTTGACACCCTCAAACGTTTGACACCCTCAAACGTTTGACACCCTCAAACGTTTGACACCTCAAACTCAAACGTTTGACACCCTCAAACGTTTGACACCCTCAAACGTTTGACACCTCAAACGTTTGACACCCTCAAACGTTTGACACCCTCAAACGTTTGACACCCTCAAACGTTTGACACCCTCAAACGTTTGACACCCTCAAACGTTTGACACCCTCAAACGTTTGACACCCTCAAACGTTTGACACCCTCAAACGTTTGACACCTCAAACGTTTCACCCTCAAACGTTTGACACCCTCAAACGTTTGACACCCTCAAACGTTTGACACCCTCAAACGTTTGACACCCTCAAACGTTTGACACCCTCAAACGTTTGACACCCTCAAACGTTTGACACCCTCAAACGTTTGACACCTCAAACGTTTGACACCCTCAAACGTTTGACACCCTCAAACGTTTGACACCCTCAAACGTTTGACACCCTCAAACGTTTGACACCCTCAAACGTTTGACACCCTCAAACGTTTGACACCCTCAAACGTTTGACACCCTCAAACGTTTGACACCCTCAAACGTTTGACACCTCAAACGTTTGACACCCTCAAACGTTTGACACCCTCAAACGTTTGACACCCTCAAACGTTTGACACCCTCAAACGTTTGACACCCTCAAACGTTTGACACCCTCAAACGTTTGACACCCTCAAACGTTTGACACCCTCAAACGTTTGACACCCTCAAACGTTTGACACCCTCAAACGTTTGACACCCTCAAACGTTTGACACCCTCAAACGATTGACGTCATCAAACAGTTGACGCCCTCAAAAAATTGACGCCCCAAAAAATTGACGCCCTCAAATTCAATAACAGGAGATTTTGTTCACTTTGTCGGACGTTCAAAGACTTACTGTTATGAATAATAATAATAAAGACTGTATGAAAATTATCATTCCCGTGCACGTTGGGAGCCCTGATTGGTTGGTTTTAAATTCTAAAGCTTTCAAACACAAAATACCCTTTCGACTAACGATCACCAAGTTCGATACGTATGTAGATGTCGTTTATTTTAGCCAGCTGCAAGTATACTCGAAGTATGTTTTATTGTACGAAATATTTTTAACAATCCCAAAATGCTTACTATACGGATATTTATGCTGTCACCCAGTAACAATGCAGAATGGACAGATGGTCGACAGGTCAATGTCTTTTCTTAAACTTGTCATACGTTTGACTATGCAACGAAGAACGACGTAAAATACTGAAGGGTGTGTTCAAATCTTAATTTGAAAACAATTATCTAGAACGTCGTTTATCAATACTTTATCAAGGATAAATATAATACTTCAAACTTAAGAGCTTTCAATTGTTCAGATACGATTAACAACCCCTGGCAGGGGGTAAACTTGATTCGATCGACAGACGAAATTCTCCCAATGGTCTTAAATTTTCACCTAGTAAAATAATGTTTCATACAGGCAACATTTCAAAAACGACCAATCAGGAGGCAGAAACACTCCGATGCAAATCATTTTTGACAAGTGATTTACATACAGGCTACGCTTACTTCCTTCCTTTTCCCTTTCCAATAGATACCTAATTATTAAAAGTGGTGGAGCATGACATCACTTGAGGGCAAAGTAGGTGACGAATAGGCAAAATGGGTTTTCGAGTTTTTCAACAATGGAAAGAAGAAAACTAAATAACTAAAAACTTGATTTGAAGACTAAAATGTAAGGAATCTGCATGATTTTGGTGTTTATAAAATATGTACCAGAAAAATTAATAAATATATCACTGTTGTATAATGGATGACTTAGCAAGATAACTTTTAACTTACACTGGATAAATATGTGTGCAGGTAGATTCACATTATGCGGTGGCGTGGCCAGAGGGAGGGGATGAGGGGGGGGGGGTGAGGCGATCGGCCCTCTCTCCAATATTTTAATCCGTGGCTTCATATTTGTATCCGTCGGTTCAGATTGGTGCCGTCGGTTCAACAAGCTTTGACATTCTAGGTGTTTATTATGTTTTGATTTTAAAAGGGCACTTTCTTAGAAGAAAAAAAAGAAGGGTTTTCGGTAATAATGTATTAAACATTTGTGCAATTTTGTATTGAAATACATGAATTAAGACACAGGGAGAGAGAGGATATAAACTGGTGGGGGGGGGGGAGAGGAGTTGGGTGTTGGAGTGCTCGTGATACAGAACAGGCTCATTTAAAAAGTTTGACAACATTGACACAAGTTTGTAGTAAATTTTTGAAAACCTTTTTTTAAACAACCCATATTTTCAAAGAGTGACGTTAGACCTAACCATGTACAAACGTAAACAATACAACATTATATTTCTTCATGCGTTCTCATGATGAATGATGAAATTTGACTTGTATAATACACCTTCTTATTATGCGTTGTGACATACGTTTTTGCCCTTGAAATGTCAATTTTGCGAGAGCTTCCGGGGCTTCGCCCTATAAACCCTTACTGGGGTTTCGCCCCTATACCCCACCAGGGGCCCTGGACCCCACGCCGACAAGTGGAGCACTTTTCGCTCGAAGTGACATCTTCGGTGTTACCTCAACTACACCAATGAATATCGTGTCGCTTAAATTCAATTCCTCCCCCCCCCCCTCCCTTCCTCCACCCCATATGAAAATCCTGACTACGCCACCGCCGGATTTGCACTTACATAGTCATGTCACGTGAGTAGCTCCGTTCACAACCGCACCTGAATGACTAAATATGCAGATGTCTTTGACTTAGCTTCTTCATACTCACAGTTCACTTTCTGTCATTCGCAAACACTTTCTTTTCTAATTTCATTTCCCATAATGTTCCTTGAAGTAACGATTATGGTGAAATTGGGAATAACAGAATAAGAACGGCAACAGTGAGTCACGAGCGAACCTCTGACAGTCTGAGATGGGGCAAGGCTGCAAGGGAAAGTGATCAAGCTCCACGCTGGCAAAACGTGTCAAGAGCAAGTGAACATATGAAGATATGAAAACATGGTCAGAATTGACATGATCTACTTTGGAAAATTTGAACCAGTTTTATCCTCATTACCACTTACTCTTCACCCGTGTCTGCCTGTGTGCAATATTTTCGAGAGAGAAAAAACAGTTACCTATTATCAACTAAGCCAAATCCAAATAAAGTGCTCAATTTTTGAGGCAAATGCACTCTTGACTAAGATCAACAGTTTAATATCTATAGCTATGGCAAGAACCACATCCTCATCAGAGAAGTTCACCGGAAGTTAATCACGTCCGAAAGGTTGCTCATCAAATAAAACAATTCACTAAATGTTTTTTCTTCTTATTTCCAAAACAACGGAAGACCTTTTTCTAGGAAAAAGAGAAGGTAATAATTGTAATTTGTTTGTTGGTTGGCAATTGTTGTATCAAAATGCATTCAATATCAGCAAACTTTAGCATAAATTAAAAACAAATTAGTCAGGCAAAACCTTCTTGCAGTCTTGCCACCTTCATCAAAATGTCCTATAATGTGAATGAACTTCACATTATATGAGTGAACAATTTTTATCAATTCGTAAACTATGAAAATATCATCTCCAAGCCCTGCATACTTAAATATAATATTGTCTTATGTCTTAAGCAACCGTGTTACTTATCTATTTAAAGAATCGCAACACCTACAGTTTTTCATTTTTTCTTAGAAAGAGATTAAAACGATTATAAGAAGAAGAAGTTTAGGTTTCCAAATCATGTCGGAACAAATTTCCAAGATCTGGCAATGAAGACTGTGATTATGATTGTGTTGTAGTTGGCTGAAGGAAGTAGCAAATAGATATTTAGTTAAGTCTTTAACTCAGTGTTATTTTCATCTTTTTAAACTAAATGTGATAACTTTTCAAGAATAGCTGGTTTCTTTCAAACGATAATGTGATAACAAAAATCAAAATGAGTTCAAATTTGAAGGGACACTTGTTATTTAAATAGAGATTACCAAATCGAAATGTTAAATGGGCCTGATCATTCAGACACTTAAAAAACAGTACAATGGTCACTATGTACTATGTTGATCAGATTTATTGTTGCTATGTTGTCTTGATTTTAAATTTATTTTTAAAGGAAATGTATCGTCGCATTAATAAATTCAAAATTAAACGCCGTGCTGGTAACTTAACTTCCGGTCTTCATTTGTTCCTATGGACAGTCCGGGAGCATGCCTATTAATAGAACATTTATAACACACGAGAATTTTAAGTCATATCCATCAGCCATATTGTTCAGATGTTGCGATAAAATGTCATAGTTTCTAATTTATGTACTTGAAATATTAAAAATCATTGAGTTAAAAAAACTTTAAATTTTCAAATGTCTGTTTCGCGCCTTAAAGCCTAGCTCTATTGTCTATTTTTTTATAATATTTCAAAAACGGCGTGGTGAACATATCAAGTGCGAGTGGAAAAGTTGTAGCTATGACAGTAATTAAGTTATTTTCATGAGTTTTAAGTTTTCCCTAAGAAAGATATTTTTCCCAGACGTATTTCAAATTTGAAATATGTAACATTGCACAAGTCTTTAACGTTAAGATAGCAAAGAATCATGGGAAATATCACTAACTGGCGGCTTCCATGAAGCAAAATCTTCCCAATTTTAGGAACATTTATGTTCCCATTAATAGACATGCTACCAGACTGATGGACTGATTGATTGCGAGAATTCTACGATGTTATCGATCACACATCCGCCAGCCTGAGACCGAAATAGGGGCCTGCATGTGTTTTCGATGCCAAAAATACAATAAAGAAAACTAAATAACGGTTTGATTTTGTGTATTTTTCTACATTTTAACATACACAAGGCATGGCAGATTAATATTTATTTGATCAATATCATGGTATACTATTCAGGCTATCTCTTTACACAAGTCTGACCAATTATAAATATCAACAAAGAATATATCTGTTCATTCCTGTTTATTTTCATGTGCTAGTATTTTGTTTTTCTTTTTAACATGTTTTAAGTCTAATCTAGAAAGATATTCAAAAGATACATGCATTGTAATCAGATAGTTACTAGGCAGAAACACAATTTCAACACTACTTTTTATTCTGAATCAGTGGCATGGTGGCAGATGGGCCAGGGAGAAACTGCCCCACCGGCGAAGCTTTCTGACAGGGTGTCGAGTGCTCAGGGGGGCGCCAAAATTGTCCTGAAAATAAATCTTTTTAGGCCCTGGGAAAATTGATGTGTTGATCACTAACTTCTTCTTATATACTATTTGCCCGTAATATTATATTTCTGTTGTCCAAAAACGCATAGATTTTCCACAGAAAAGAACACATTTCTAGGACTTCACCCCAAACGCCATTATTAGCACTCAAGCGGGCCCCTGGATTTCACGCCTGAACAATAGAAGATGCATGGAGATAGCTCGTCAGCAATATTTAATATCTGCCTCTACCATGAGGGCAACAATTTGATCATGAATACAGCTGGTAGAAGATTTTGAGAGGGCACCGAATGCTCACAGGGGCGCAAAAATTGTCTTAAGAATATATTCTTATAAACTTTTTATTCTTACGCTGTAAATGTTTTCTCTCGAAAAATCTTCAAAAACATCAAAAACATGAAAACTAACCCTAGACTCAAACTAAAGACACATATTGTAGTCATTGGGATTCTACATTTGAACATTCGTTCCAAAATATATATTCCTTTTAACTAATCTTAGTGTGGAATTGATACGATTTTAAGCAATCTTCTGCTATCGACATCAAGCCAAATAATGCCTACCAGGACGTCAATCCTCCATTGAGCAATTTTCTGCTATCCCCAGTGCTCCTACCAGCAGCTTCGCCCCATAGATGTGACACATTTAAAGCCCTTTTCTGCTATCAAAACCACAACAAAAAAACGTAGGTCCAATCTTTCCGGAAACCCTTGGGTCCCCATCGGTTTTTCGCGGCCTTCGCTCCTATATCATGCCTATAGATAGAATTAAACACAATTTTAAGCAAAACCAGTCCCCCTTCCCCCTCACCCCCTCCCTTCCTTACTCCTTTTTTTCTTCGGGAAAACTTTCCTTCATTTTACGGAAATTTTCTTCAATTTTTTACTTCAATTTTTTGAAATTTCCTTCCATTTTCGGCAATTTGGGGAATTTTGTGAATATTTTTTTAATTTGGGGATATTTTCTTTAATATTTGGGAAGTTTTTCTTTAATTTTTGTGAAATTTCTTTAATTCTGTGAAGTTTCTTTTATTTGCGGCATTTTGGAGTAATTTTCTTTGTCCCTAGATTTGAAACACGGACTTTTTGCAATTTTCTAAACGGTGCCATATTAACAGTGTATGCCAATTTGTGCACGTTTTACTTAAAAGCATTTTTTCAGGGGAGGGGGGGGGAGCCAAAATGTCCTTGCCCCACCCCACCCTCCCCCCTTCCCTTCCAGTGAAACATGACCTACCACGTCACTGCTCTGAATGTATGTGTTTTCATAACTTCAATTCAATCACTCATTATCTACAGTATAAGCTACATATATCTAATAAAACAAAATAAAAGTTAGAAAGACATGCATTTACATACAACAGCTGAAAATGAAATAAAAAATAAACCTTTTCTATTTAGTTATAAAACGTACACCTATTCTATTCCAGATGCATGTTTGTCTTTGCAGAAGTTAGCAGAGGATGGTTCCTGTAAATAGAATCTGAAAATAAAAATCCACATTAATTCATGTTAATGTTAAACTGAAAACAACAATACAAAATTGTAAAAATTACAAAAAAAGGAATGCTATGACTCCCCTATGCAAGGACTGTAAAGAAAAAACAGGTTTTGTATGTAAAATAAGTTTTGTACTAATTTTACCTCATAATTAACAATGGTGTTTAAGTAAATCAAAATTATTCAAAGTTCCGGTTCCGGCCGGGACTTCCGGCCGAAACTTTGAAAAAGTTCCGGTTGAAACTTTAAAAAATGGTTCCGGTGCATCCGTAGATCCGATACCTTTTCTGAAGAGAATATTTTGATATTTCTGTGTTGTTTACAATCCCCCTCCTCTTCCAGAGTCATCAGATTACTCAGTTTTTGATTGACGTAAACAGGATATGGTTGTAAGTATTTAAGAATTTTGCGGTTTTTGATCGTTAATGATTTTAACGCCCGCACGGCAATGTTACCAGATTTCTGTTAAAATATCGGCATTTATTCCTAATCTTGATGAAAATTTTTGTAACGAAGAAGTTAGTGAGACTGTGCGATTTTCTGTAGATAAAGATTGTAATACCTATGGTAAATTACTGATGGATTTATGTAAATCTACTTGTATTAAGATATGTACAAAGAGCTTCTATATGTAACGGCAGTTTCCCACCATACCAAGCCACGGGGAGCTTCACATATATCTGCAGAACTGGGAGTAGCGTCATTGATTATGTATTAGCTTCAACTATTTTACTTAATAGAAATCTAATCTCGAACTTCTATGTTGGAGAAATGTTTAATTCTTACCATCTGCCACTTATTTGTAATCTTTGTCTCAGTGCAAAAGAAGTTGAGGTTGAAAATGCTGAAAATTGTGTAAATAACATTTCTTGTGTTCCTCTAAATAAATTGGCATGGTCCGATGATAAAAAAGGTTTTTTTTTTTTTTTTAATTCAAGAAATTGGTCCTTAGATGATAATGTTTGTATGCTTGCTAATATTATTGAGGATCTGGATTGTTATACTGTTGATTTTAGCGTGACGCGTATAATTAGCCATTAAATACTGTGCATGGTCGAAAGAATATTGTAAATAATTGTAACTGCATATGGTGACCGTAACGCCTACTGCGATAGTGATTGTCGTGCTTTTAAGTCAACCGTAGCGAGAGCGCTCACTCACTATAAAGGTGAGGGCACGTCAGTCCCGAAATAAGTATGTGATTCAGACAAAGTTACCATAACTATTTATCTCTCAAGAATTTGTTTTCCTTAATAGAACTGATGACTTACTTGAGGCTGCCAGGCAAAATGATAGTAGCAAATTCTGGTCTTTTTTAAAGATAGGCGTCCGATACACAATTGTGTAACTAGTAATGATTGGTTTTTCTACTTAAAATCGCTTTTTGATGACGGTGTTTGTAGTAATGATATTTTTGATAGTAACCATTGCATATAATTGATCGTGATATGAACTTTGTTAATAATGTGAACTTTGCTAATAATGATATTAACGATATAAAGTTGGATGAGGTTATAAAAGCAATAAAAACGCTAAAATCAGGTAAAGCTAGTAGCATAGATGGCATTCCGCCTGCTGCTATTAAGTATGTTCATTCTGACCTCACTAGTCTTATTCATAAGCTATGTAAAACGTGTTTTTCTTTCGGCATTTATCCAGAGATGTGGCAAGTTGGGGTTATTAATCCTGTTTTAAAAAAAAGTAAAAAACGTGTTCCTGCAATTTACAGGCCTATAACACTTCTTTGCGTGCTAAACATATTATTTACAAAAATCTTGACGCAAAGGATGACCAACTGGCTAGACGACCATTACATTTTGTCTTATGCACAAGCCGGTTTTCGTTACAATTACTCCACAATCGATAGCTATTTGTTCCTCATTCAGCCACTAGCATAGCCCTTAGTACACCACGCGGGAAACTATTTACTGCACTTAAATCAGCTTTCGATTGTATCAACCGGGAAATTTTGTTTCAAAACTCTGTAGCTTGGGTATAACTGGCAGGTTTTTCGATATCCTTCTTGCAATGTATAAAAATGTAAAATCATGTGTAAAATGTCAAGACGGTTTAAATCCGTTCTTCAGTTGTACTAAAGGGGTTAGGCAGGCAGGTGGGGGGGGGGTGGTAATCTCTCACCTATTTTGTTCTCTATTTGTATTAGTGATATTGAAGATTGCCTTAATTGTTCAACGTATACTGGTATCAAGATTAATGATACAAATATATGCTGTCTCTTGTATGCGGATGATATGTGGATGATCTAGTAATTTTCTCTGAGAGTGTCTAATCTCTACAAAAGCTTTTTACGGTCCTTGAATCACACTGTGACTCAAATGATCTTACACTCAATTGTGAGAAAACTAAGACTGCAATTCTCAGGAAAGGCGGTTATCTATAGCAAGATCAGATAAGTGGTACTTTTAGAGAAAATTACTTGAAAATAATAATTGTTATACTTATTTAGGGCTAGAATTTACTCCAAAGGGTGTATGGACTGCTGCACAAGAAAACTTGAGCTGCTCAGGAAAGAGGAGATATTCAGTTTAAAGAAAATTATAGCTAAAACACTGGATTTGTTAGTTAGTTAGTTAGTAGTATGCTCCAAATCTTTGATACAAAAATAATGCCTATCTTAACATATGGGGCGAAGCTATGGGTGGTAATCCACATGCAAGTGTCATAAGTGTTTACAATAATTTCCATAAATATTTGCTTGGTATTCCCTTTAACTGTATTAATATTCTTGCATTAAGTGAACTTGGGAGACCATCTTTCAGATTTCAGTCGTCTCTAAAGCTTAGTTATTATTGGCTGCGTGTTATTAGACATACAGAGGATAGGTATACTAAGCTTTGTTACCATGAAGAATTTCGCTTAGCTTCAAATGATCAACCGTCTTGGGGGTTAAGGTTTAAAACTTTATTTTGTTCTTTTGGTTTTGTTTGGAATAATCAAAGTGTTGGTGACGAAAAATCATTTTTACATATTTTTAGGCAAAGGATTTTAGAAAACTGGATCAGTGATATAGACTCTATGGATAGTCTGTGGTCATATATTATTTTGAAGAATTTGCAATTTTTGTTCTCTGATTCTAATTGATGACGAATTTCACTTTATGTTTATTTGCCCTTCCCTCCATGAATTGCGTGCAAAGTACATACCAGATTATTTTGTTAATTACCCTGATAAACAAAAGTTTAAGAGCTTATTGTGTCCACGCACTGAACAATTGTGTAAATCGCTTTCTATTTATTTTATGCATGCCATTAAGTTTCGTGAAATATAAGGTAAGTTCGGCACCTACTATGCTTAGTTATTTCTTTGATCGTTTATCTGTTTATGACAATCCTCGATTCTTATTTTTGAATTTGTTGTTGATATTTTTGTTCATATTTTGTGACAAGGGACAAGGGCCTAGTGCCCTGATTTTATAAATGAATGAATGAATGGATGATAACGTCACACATTTCTTTCAATCAATAAGAAAAATTGAAAACCGAAAGTGAGGCTACCAGCACGGCGACGTTCACTTCTGGATTTATTTATGGGCCGAAACCTTTCTATTAAGCGATTTATAACTATTGTTATCTCTGAGTATTCTAGGAATACTTTCCATCATAACCGACGTATACGTTATAAATCTTAACAAATTTGAACAATTTTCTGTATTCCTGAAATTTTACATAAACATTGTTAAACCTGATAGGTAAATGTAATACTTTCTTGTGTCTTAAACCACATTGTCATTTATTTATTACAGGAATCGTAACACCTTAAAGCCTAGTTTTTCAATTTGTCTTAGAACTGTTTGACTGTAGAAAGAGATTAAAAACGATTATGAGAAGAATACTCATACATAGTGTCGTCGGACTGTCGGAAGGTATTTAATATTGGAAGGGGAGGGGGGATGAATATTAGCATTTGCTTAAAGTTTATAGCGCGTTAGCGCTCTCCGAGTACAAAGCGCGAGATTTCCTGCGTGTGAGCCAAGGCCTGCTAAAATGCCTCTGATAGGGTCTAGGGGACGAAGCCCCTGGAAGCTGTTGCATTTTAAACCTTTTATGGGTCTAAAATAATCGTACTTAAACCCTTTCTGGAGGAGTATAATGAGACAGGCAGACGGCGTTTTTTTTCAAGGAAATTTTACTGGTAGGCCAATTGATACGTTGGTTGAGAGAAGGGGGAGAGGCATAGGAAGTGGGCGACGAAAGGCAGTTTATTTCGCCCAAGAGGATTTTACCTTGCCGGCTGCATTGCTTCCTGCCCAGTAAGAAATAAAATTGCCCGGAAAAGGGAGAAAATTTCCCAAAAATTAAAAGATATTTTCAGAAAATTGAAAGAAAATGTTCTGAAAATGTTCCGAAAATTGCCTAAAACTTTATCAAAAATGAGTAAAATTTCCCGATAATTAGAGCAATTTCCGCGAAATCTAAAAGAAAAAAAATGCTCGAAACTGAAGGAAATTTCCTGAAAAATGGAAGGAAAATTTATGAAAATAGAAGGGTATTTCCAAAAAATGGAGATTTCCCGATTAGAGACAACTTGAATGTTAATGAAAACTTAATGTAGTAGTGCAACATATTTCCGCTTGTAACTGGGAATTTGTACGGGTCTTGCACCTCCAGCCCCTCCTCCTTCGGGACTCGTCTGAGAGAGAGGATTCTTCAATCGTTTCCCGGGACTCGTCTGAGAGACTATCCTCCATACCTTCCTGGAGAGGCTCCTGGGAGATACAGATCCTCCATTTTTGAATATTACGACAAGCATTGGATAAAACTTACATGGAAAGTCTTTTTAGTTCCTTTAAATCATATGCTAATAAACATTATTTACTTTTCATTATGTATTATATATCAAATATGCATTTTTTTCATTTTCATGGGCCGCGGAGTAGGGGACGGGGCACGTGCTTCCCCCCCCCCCCTCCTTTTCCCACACACCCTTTTTCGCAAATCATAAGATGGATGACCTGCAATTTTGTAACAATTACTGTTGCAAAAGATATGAATAACAGATCATGTCCACTGAAAACGGATAATTAGAAAATATCGAATCTGATTAGGCACTAAGGGCGTGATTATTTATATAATTAAAAAAAAGTGAAAACGTGAATGTTCGCAAAATATTTGGTTAAATTACTACTGTAACAATACAACTTCGTTTTAAACCATTACCTGACAAAGACAACATGCAGTGGCATAGGAACTGGTCGATCCAGCCTCCCCCTCTCCCCACCCTCCCCCCCCTCGCTCCTTCCCTCCCCCCTTCCCCGATCCTCCCCTCGCTCCTTCCCTTCCCTCCCCTCGGCCCCCCCCTCCCCCCTCTCCTCCCCTCCCCCTCGACACGACTAATGAGACGAAGTGGAAGTGGAAACATTTCCCCTAAAAATAGAAAGAGGAGAAAGATACGACAGGTCCCTATTAAGTCCATGGATATGGCTCTTAGTTTTAATTATGAATTGCAATTCAAACAACTTTCTATCTTCTGTGCTTCTAAAGTTCCTCCTGGTGACACACGTGGGTCTGTGGTCAGCTGCGAGACGACTACGGGAGGTAAAATGTGGTAGAGCAGAAATAATTATTCTCCTTATTGAAACCTATGATGAAAGAGTCAAGTTCGGGGTCCTTTTTGTACCAGAATGTTATAGATTTGGGATATTTTGTGATGTTTCCCATAATGTACCATCTAATATCTCTCGGATGAGGGTACTTTCGATAGGGAGTCACCAGAGGTTTTGGCCCTTTTTTTTAGGCCGAAGTGAAGAGGTGTTTGTACACTCTCACCAAATCACTCAAATTCTGGTATAGGTCCATGGTAAAATACTTCCCCATAAAACTTGTTTCTGAAGCAGATCTCGTCAAGTTTGGATATGAATAGTCAAGTCAATTCTCTACTATTTCTGAATTTTGCAACTTCCCAGCTTCCTCTCGAAAAAATGATTTTATTAGACCTTTCTCTGGCTGAACTCGCAGACTTATAAAAGCATATGCCGGTCAAAACCTCAGAATTACGTCGCGTCGTAATTGGAGTTACGTCGCGCCGTAATTATATTTACTACGCGACCCAAATATCTACCGGCATATGCTTCCATACAAACTTGAAGTTGAGCTTGAAGTTGAAGTAACATGCTGACATGTGAGGCATGTTTCGGGGATTTTTTCTAAAAGTATTCATTTCCCGAAGAAACAGTGGCAAATGAAAAGAAGATTGATTAGATTTCATCCGGACTTTCACATCGTAACTTTTGAATCAAATTTATCCCACATAATTTGGTCTCACCAAAGTTTAGGAGCAAGTTGAAAAAAATTCTCTTGTCGACATGTCAGTGGCCCAGCCGTAGCTTAAAATGGCCTTTGCTGTCTCTTATACTTTAAGTTAGTCCTACGCCCTAAGTCTAACAACCGCTGTCACTTTCTTACTAAACTGCAACGATGAAAGAAACACTAGGCCCACTAGGGATTGTTTTTTGGACCTACAATCTTGGACAAAACTCGTTGAAACACTTTGTGCAAATATGCGATGTTTTTCATGAAACTATTTTGTAAATTATTCCACATTTATAAATCAAATGCTGGAAAAATGTTCTGTTGCTTCTTCAGTCTCTACTCTTTCAATTGTAATTGATATTTTAGAATTATAAGGACATTCTAATAATTTCATTGACGCTGCCAGTGTCCCCCTCCCCTACCTCACTATAATAATTGTCCTCCTCCCTTCCCCATTCAATGTTGGCCGTCGTTACTGTTCTTCCTGGAAATCATGACGTTAAGAAAGGAATATATTCAAGATTGAAAAGGAGGGGGTTACAATTCTCGGAAAAAATATTAAAGAAACATAACACTATAGCATATGACGTTCTTTAAAAGCTGAAGTGGTCCAGCAGTTTTGTCCAAGATTGTAGGCCTAGGCCTACTCCTAATAAAAAATACCTCCCAAAACATTTTCTTCAATTTGAGAGATCTGCAAGGATTTAAACTTCAGTCACAAATGCTAAATTAACTTTGATCAAGTATAGGTCAACGTTAGACCTTAGATAGTCCTTGAGTACTAGGCCAGCCTACTTCCCTTTGACAACTTGGAACTTGCAAGCCCTTGTATGACACTATAACCTTGATTTCTGATGATATTACTCCACCTATTAAGTGCTGTCATGCAAAATAAATTATACCCTATCCATTTAATAGTACCTCAAATTCCATAGCAATCAGTGTTACAAACGCTATCTAAAACTAGCCATCAGTATCAGTTACAGTTGTATAGTTATCTAGCTGCCTATGGATACAACTAACTGACTAACGTTGTGTTACTGTTAAGCAGTTTACGTGCGTGGGACCCGGGCAAGAAACAGTCAGACATTAAGAAAGTCAAAAGTTTGAGTTTTTTCCGCGCAAAATTTTAAGAGACTTTAATCAGGTGAAGTGTCACATGAGGGTGTACGCAGAATCATAGTGGCGTTATCGTCATGTGACGAGCCATTTGCGACTTCACTATGACATCATTATGTGTAAGTTGCCATAACGAGAAATGACGCTATAAAGCCATAACGAGAAATGACGTCATAAAAGACACCCGTTTGAAGATTCTGTCAGCTGCCTGAACAAAGCGTTGGAGTGTCTGTACCTAATTAAAAGAAAACACTGCGAACGTCCAAGCATCAAAAGAATCCGCGGGCATACATCACTAAATCAAACAACTAGCGTGCGTACCAATAATAACAAAGCTTGGATGTTGAAAGTATGAACGAGATCTGACAACAATTCGTAACATATACCACACGGTGAAATGTAAACGAGAATATTAACTATATCGGTCACCGTTGTTTATGTACACAGGCGGGATTTGAGAGGGAAATTGAAAGTTTTAACTTTCCCCCCACTTTCTGTAGGAAAATTCCGCCCACTTTTTATGTTGGTATGCGTCGTGAGGCTTAATTGGTCCAGGGCAAGGAGTATGACAATTACTGAGCCAAAATATATGTATTTTGTTTGAACGAAATATTTTGTTACAGGTATACAATTTAATTGACAGAACAGTAATTGTCTTAATTAGATTTATTCAATTAAATGAAACTGGTTATAAATGATAGATTCCTTAGTGTGTTGGGGAAGATAGCTATCATAAACTAGGTAAGCGTGACTATCAGTGGGCTTAGTGTATAAGGAGGTAACCAATAAACCCTCACGGATTTTGACCAGAAGATCAAGAAAGGTAATTTATCCCGGAAAAAATCATAGGTAAATTTAATGGATGGGTGATACGTATTCGCGAAACCAATAAATTTCCGCAACGAAACCTCGCCATGCTGCCAAATCATGAATATATCGTCAATACAACGGACATAAAAAGAAGGAGAGAGAATGGACTCTTGTAACATCCTACCCTCAAGGTCGGCCATAAACAAATTCGCATAACAAGGAGCTATCTTAGTACCTATAGCGATGCCCTTGATTTGGTGATAACAATTATCATAATTCAAGGCAATTATGAGTAAGAATAAATTGGATGAGTCTACCGATATCACGAACGCGATTATCATCGAACGAACCAGATTGCTTGGGATGCTAAATACATGCCTCCACCACATACGCATGAGGGATATTCGTATAGAGTGAAGACACGTCCATCGTTACCAAAATAGCCGTATCGTCAATCCTATCTACTTTGGTAGCCTGTTAACTGATTGAGTAAGTGAGTTGTATCCTGGATATAGCTAGGGATAGCACGAAGGAGTGGTTGTAATTGAGTATCTGCATAAGCGGACAAGAATTCCCTGCAGGTACATATACCTGAAACAATAGGCCTCTCCGGTGGGATAAAACTGTGATCACGACAAAGGCCGACTAGGTTACTACCTACGTGGGACCTGTCCGACTCGGGGTACCGTTCTCTCGAGAATACCTTGTTATTTATGTATCTTAGGTAATGCATAAAATATACCGGTTTTGGGGTTAGTTGGGATAAGTTTCTCAACATCATTCTTCGTTACGTCATGTAAAATATTTACCAGGTTAACAGTGTCAGTCTTCATTTCAAGTATGGGATCAGAATCCAACCTCCCATAAAATGCTTCGTCAGCTAATTGCCTCTCTGCCTCCAAAATATAGTCTATCCAGTTTTGGATAACGATAGCACCGCCCTTATCAGCACATTGAATAATAACATTATCATTGCGTTGCAACTCTTTAATGGTACGCATGAGATCAGAAGAAACATTACTAGGCGTTGGTGCTTTAGAAACTTGTAAATTACAAAGGAATCTATCAAGGTGCTGGTTAACACCATTGACAGAAGGTTACTATTTTCACATTTTGTGCAGTGAGGTCAACGGCACAATTTCATACCATTAGGCTCTCCGCACTGAACATCACAGTTTTCAAATTTGAACGATTTTTGCCAATTTCCGTCCTATTTTTGTGTTTCAAATGTGCACAAATATTTTTAATGTTTCGTAAATGTTGAGGGAATGTGAACATCAACGAACATACAATGTTCGTTGATCGTTCATAAAAAATAAAAAAAACATTTTATCGTGTACACTAAGCTGACTAGGCCTAGGGCCTTCAACTACATGCATTTGTTACGATGAGCTCACAGCATCATTTCTCATAAACTTTCTTTATCATTATTTACGTATAGTCTTCGTGAAATATCTGAATATATAACTTTCATGGAATATCACTTTCATGGAATATCTGAATCACTTTCAATTTGCTACGGTTTGCACATTTATAAGAGGCTAGACCTTTTGCTCAATTGCCATTAAATATGTGGACCTTGGATAACGTCATCGCCTTTCTCTGTATTGGTATTCTGAGGGCGTTTAGTCATTTTCTTGGTTGGAGATTTTCCTAGATGTAGAATTTGCAAATCATGAGTGAGATGATTTTCCATGAAGTCTTATGACGTGCTTCCTTTTGTATTTAAACTAAAAGGTTCCTTTATATTTGAATTACATAAATAAAGTAGAAAATTGTTAATGATAAGAATTTAGATAGAAATTATAAACAGTTGCAAACGATTAAATGGAGTCTGTTAGTTAGAGATAGCAAGAGAAAGTTATAGTCATAGTCGGAGTTGGTGTATAAATGAGTTTACAATATATTTCAGAAGCTTTATTAATACTGTGCGTTCCGCCTCTCCTTTTTGTGCCTTGCGCTACATTCTTTATGTTCTTTTATCGATAATAACACTGGACGGAACACTTTGAACGTAACGTTAGTGTTAGTGTTATAAACGTACCGGAGGCCAAGTTTTAACTTAAAATCTTACCAGATTAACGCGTATTCCTTACTTGAGAGAGTCTGAATGGAAGACAATACGGATTCTCTTGGAATATGACAACAAGAAAATTATCCACATAACAAAAGAATTATCCAGGCAGAGCAGTTGAATCTTTGACGCAAATTTAGATACATTGAAGAGGTCGGGCATCCGGGAATGCTGTGGTGCACGGCGACGTAACAATGTTTTTTTGACGATCTCGAACTTTAGTCAAAGAAAACAGTCAGTTATCACGGGAGAAAAACATGTTTTTTGTCATTTTGTTCAAAATACTCGACAGAACTTATTTTTCTTAACAAATGTTGTGTATTAGACAGTAGTTTCCAATATATATGAGTACCATTAATTTTTGCTGACTGGCTGAGGCGACACGAGTATTGAGGTGGTTCGACGTAGCCATGTACGGGCTCAGTACGGTTTTGCCAAGTTGAAGGGGAAACTTTATCATTACAGTCAATAGGAATTTTTTAATGAATACTTGTGTCGTCTAGCCAGTCAGCGAAAATTAATGGTACTCATATATGTTGGAAACTATTATCTAATACACAACATCTGTGAAGAAAAATAAATTATGCACAGTATTTGTTGAAAAAAGACAAAAAATAGGTTTTCCTCCCATTGACTGCAATGATAACTGACTGTTTGTTTTCCCCTTTGACTGAAGTTCGAGATCGTCAAAAAAGCATTGTTACGTCGCCGTGTACCACAACATTCCCGGATGTCCGACCTCCTCAATTCATAAAGAATATTCCATTGACTGTAATAATAAATTTTCCCCTTCAACTTGGCAAAACCGTACTGAGCCCGTACACGGTTACGTCGAACCGACCACCTCAATTACGTGTGCTTACATAAAACACAAAGCTCATACATTTCACATAAGGTTTACGTACGTACGTACGTCGTGCATGTAATGTTGTACTATTATTAGATGTGTTTTTTACGTACACAGTGTTCATCATTTCATGTGTGACTAACTATTATCATTATAATTATTAATATTATTATTATTATTATTATTATTATTATTATTATTATTATTATTATTATTATTATTATTATTATTATTATTATTATTATTATTATTATTATTATTATTATTATTATCATTATTTATGTTATTATTTTTAATGTTATCATTGTTATTGTTATTGTTATTATTATTGTTGTTATTGTTATTATTATCAATATTATTATTATTATTATTAATATTAATATTTTAAGTTATTATTTTTAAATATTATTATTATCATCATCATCATTATTATCATTATTACTAATATTATCATTATTATTATTGTTATTATTATTATAATTATTATTAATATTGTTGTTGTTATTATTATTATTATTATTATTATTAGTATTATTATCATTATTATTATTATTATTATTGTTAAAATGTAATCATAATTTTAAAGGTATTGTTATAGGGGATACTGAAGTTAAAATCACACAATACGCTAATGATACGGTTTTATTTACAGATGGCTCTAGCTCATCGGTTGACAATGTAATTACTGTTCTAAATGATTATCAACAAAATTCTGGTCTCGTTATTAAATTTGAAAATTTGTTGATCATTATATTGATTCGCCTCCTGATTTCTTTCAAGACTGTATATTCAATATCTCACAAGGTCCCATTCAAGGCCTCGGTATTTCTTTCACACACCCTAAAGACGACTTTTTTCATTTAAATTATCTCCCCAAATTGTCTCGACTCAAAAATGCACTAAATTTACGGTCTATGCGTGATCTCATGCCAATAAGTAAAATCACCATTATAAAATAATTTGCTTTGTTTAAACTTATTTATCTCTTCACGGTTTTACCCATTCCTCCTCAAAACTTTCTTAAGGATTTAGAGAGAAAAAATATTTAATTTTATTTGGAGTAATAAAAGACAAAATAAAACGCTCTGCCCTCATTAATGCTTTAAATGGTGGTGGATTGAGAATGTTTCATATAGTGTCTTTTATTAAAAGTCTTAAGTGCTCTTGGGTTCGCCGTTTTTGTTCCCCGTGTAGGCATAATTGGAAAACGTTTTTTGATATTGCTTTAAGGAGATATGGTGGTTCATTTATTCTTAAATGCAATATGCAGCATGGTGATCTTTTTGACATTTGCAACATTTTTGTAAAACAAGTTTGCGAGGCATGGTTTATCTATAATTTCAATGTACCTAATGCGGATTTTCATAATCAGATTGTTTTAAATAATTCTTTAGCTGTTTAGTAAAAATTGAACATAGGACTTCTTTCAATCGTCATCTGTTTAGTGCTGGTGCATATAGAGTTCATAACTTCTTTAACCATAATGGTTCTACCAAAGATTATCATACCTTTGTGAGCGAGTTTAATTTAACTGCTTTCCCATTCACAACATATTTTGGTATTCTACCCTCCATGCCCTCAACTTGAAAGACTTATTTACATACCAATGGCCCCACTTCTGTAAGTTTAAATCGTAACGAGTCACGGTTGTTCTTATTTATTTCAAAACCTGCCGCGAAAAGAAGCATCTATTCTTCTTTACTTTAGAATCATGTATGCATACCTACTTGTTTTAGGAAATGGGAAGGCGAATTCTTTTGCGAACTCAATTGGAAGAAAATTTTCTTGCTCCCTTTCAAGTCAATGAAACATTCCAAACTTCATTATTTTCAGTACCGCTTGGTTCATCGCATTCTAGCTGTAAATAACGTTTTGTTTAAAATAGGCCTTGTGGATTCTCCTTTATCAGTTTATGTGCGTTTTGTGGTATGTGTGAAGAGACGTTATCGCATCTCTTCTGGGATTGCCCTATTTCTAATAGTCTTTTAAGCAGCTAAGTGAGGCGGTAATTTATACAATTAATAGCGATGTAGCTTGGGCCTACGAACTATTAGTTCACCATTCATTTTTTCATTATTCATGCGAAAAACTACATTTATGCCTATAGGGTAAAGAAGTCTCTACCACAATTGAATCATTTTTAACGTGTTCGTTCTTTCAACCTTAAGGTTGAATCATTTTTAACGTGTTCGTTCTTTATGGTTGAAACATTTATGGATGATAACAATAATAGTTCTAGTAATAAAGCTGCTTTTTTCGAATATTTTAAGTAGGGACCTTATTGGTTCCTAAATTTCGACAGCAATTGCTGAATGCAGTTTTTGTTACATTGTACTTTGAAATCATAATATGCTTATATACACGATATGTATTTAAGATATGCAGATCTTACAGCTCATGTTATTATGCTAATGTATTAGAAATCTTTGTATATATATACAACATTATATGTATAACAATGTTATTGTATGAATCTCTAAAAGAATCAATTCTAGCAGTGTGGATTTTGTTATGATAATGGGTACATGCACTTAAGCTTTTATGCTTATTTCTTTGATCACAAATATTTATGGATTTATAACACAGAGCATTTACTTATCACTTTAGGAAATCGCAGAATACAAGGATGTGCTTCTCTCAACAACAACAAGAAAACAAAAAACAAAAAATATATTGTATTGTATTATATTATGTTATGTTATGTTATGTTGTATTATATTATATTATTTTATGTTATATTATTTTATCTTATGTTATTTTGTGTTATATTAAGATTTATGATGTGATGTTATATGATGTGATATGATGTGATATGAAGTCGCAGAATACACAAATGTGCTTTTCTCATCATTTTGAATTGATTGTATTGTACATTATATCATTAAGTGCTCTCAGTTATGTAAAAAAGTCATCTAATATTTGTTATTATTCGTTATTTTATCATTATTATCATTATTATTATTATTACTATTATTATTATTATTATCATTATTATTATTATTATTATCATTATTATTTTGGGGGGGATACCCCACTCACCCGTGGCCACGCCACTTCATCTCATGAATGTGTAACTTGTTGAACCCTATCCATATATAGAAAGCTTAGCAGCACCCTACATTGTTGTACACTTAAATCATTTAGGGAAGGAAATTGCAGATCACAAAAGGCAATCAAAACAACAATACCACACCGACCATCCGACTTGACTGAACATCCTTTGCCTGTCATACCCACACTTTAGAATATAATAATCTACGTATTTCAAAGAATACTACACACTTGATGTTTGATGTTCCAACAAGCGTGACGTGATATTTGCTCAAAGCGAAAATGAAGTTGCTGTATTTCTTTGTCTTTCTAAATTTAATTGAAGAAATAAAATGTTTCGAAGAGGACATCAATGCGTCCGTTCTCCCGCAGGGTTTCGCAGTGGAGGACATGAATAAGATAGTTGCATCCGCAAGAAAGTCTGTCCTTATTGGATCGGAGAAGAGGGATGTAGTTAAAAGACACAACGATCTAAGGAGAGCAGTGTCGCCATCCGCTGCTGATATGAACGTTCTGGTAAATTAATAAACAATTAGAGCATGCTTTTATTAATTTTACTTACTCGTTGGGTCACATCATATGAATGAAGACAAAACCAAATAACATTTTGCTGGACGTAAGTTGCAATAGGAGTATGCACTTTACTTTTAAAGAAATACGGGGCATTCATAACGGGACTAGCTCTAGATTGTTTGTCATTCTAACTTTCCAAATTCATATCGCTTTAAAGAAATACATAACGGTTAAATAGGTTTAGGCCAAAGGTGGGAAAAGTGCTGGCGAATTATTCAAAATTTAGGTGTAACAGAACGATTAAATTATTTTCTCCATTTTATCACCGCAAATTTGACTTTCACCAAGGAATTTTAACGTAATCTTTAAAAATTAATTAGGAAATTAAAACATTTTTTGAATAACATTTTAATCACCAGCAAAAGCTCATTCCTATAGCATTTCCAAAGTGTATGATTTTAAAATCACAGAATTTGACAAGCCAAAAAAATATATAATAATAACGGCTGAACTTATTAGCAACAATTTAAATTATGTTCACAGCGCATGTCTCAATCTTTTAATTGGGAGATCTCCCGACCGGGAGCGTGGACTGGACTGCTGACGCTCACGATGTTTTTTTTTTTGGGTGGTTATTGTGGGGTTGGTATAGGACCAGTTCACAATGCAGTTCGAATACCACACTGTGCGCGGCCTCGGAGCATGGGCGCTTCTTAGAAGGAAACCTTTGGCCTATAGAAAGTGGTGCAATTGGACTGCATTCTCTGTTACGTTACGTATGTGACCAGCCAGAGAATGGCCTCAGTGGTTCCCTGGGAGACCCCAGTGGTCCACTGGGCCATGCATTTTCTGTTACGTTACGTATGGCCTAATTATATTTTCGTAATGCGTCAGATACGGTATTTTAATCTGTTTACATATTTTTTGATCTCCGACATATCTATCCGGTAAATATATATATACATATATATATTTATATTTATATATATATATATATATATATATATATATATATATATATATATATATATATATATATATATATATATATATATATATATATATATATATATATATATATATCTATATATATATATATATCTATATCTCTCTCTCTCTCTCTCTCTCTCTATATATATATATATATATATATATATATATATATATATATATATATATATATATATATATCAATATATATATATATATATATATATATATATATATATATATATATATATATATATATATATATATATATATCAATATATATATATATACATATATATATATATATATATATATATATATATATATATATATATAATATATAGATAGATAGATATATATATATAGTATATATATATATATATATATATATATATATATATATATATATATATATATATATATATATATATATATATATATATATATATATATATATATATATATATATATATATATATATATATATATATATATATATATATATATATATATATATATACATATATATATATATATATATATATATATATATATATATATATATATATATATATATATATATATATATATATATATATATATATATATATATATATATATATATATATATATATATATATATATATATATATATATATATATATATATATATATATATATATATATATATATATATATATATATATATATATATATATATATATATATATATATATATATATATATATATATATATATATATATATATATATATATATATATATATATATATATATATATATATATATATATATATATATATATATATATATATATATATATATATATATATATATATATATATATATATATATATATATATATATATATATATAAATATATATATATATATATATATATATATATATATATATATATATACATATATATATATATATTATATATATATATATATATATATATATATATATATATATATATATATATATATATATATATATATATATATATATATATATATATATATATATATATATATATATATATATATATATATATATATATATATATATATATATATATATATATATATATATATATATATATATATATATATATATATATATATATATATATATATATATATATATATATATATATATATATATATATATATATGATTTTAGTGTTTTAGGAATGATGATGAGGGAATGTGAACCCCAAAGAACAAATAGTGTTACATTCACAAGATCAACGTATTTACGTACACATTCTAAGTCTGCATTGGCAGATTCACGTGTGCTGTCATGAGCTGCGTTAGTACACCATTTTGACTGGGGGTGTATTATTTTCCGGGGCCTCAAATTAGCATTTCAATAAAAACTACCTTACTGTAAAAAAGGTATTAATTGAAATCGGTATTTTTACCGACCTAATAACAGATTTACGGACTATACTTTTAAATTTTACCGATGAGTTTCATCTTCTTTTTTTTTTATCCATTTTTTTTTTGGGGGGGGGAGGGTTGTGTCTGTCAAGCAAAGCGTCACAGACACACACACACACACATACACATACATACAATTTGGCAGACAACTATATAGTTTCTGATACTTATAATATTGGAACCAAAACCATGGTTTCAAGAAACTTTTTTCATTCAAATTTCTAAGAGGTAAGGATTAAATAGTAACGGCTACTTGGCTAGATTCCTTCAATGAAATCACTCTTTTGGTTTCGAGATTCCTACACTTTGATAAATCCAATCAATTGATATACACTAGTGGATTTTAAATATAAAATACCTTGTCTGTATAGACCTTTTCATAATTTGCGGAAATCTCATTTAAATAATGTCACATGGCCGTAATTCACGTGGCCATAATGGACCAATCAAATTATGAGAAATCTTGATCGTCTGCACAATTTACTAACGTATTGAGTCAAGGCCATTAAAAATACAATTTTACACAATAATCAACAGTATGTACATACACATAAACACCTCACTGAGACTTTAAATGGTAGCGTAATTTGGTTAGGAAATTCCATACCAAACAGAAAACCTCGTATAAACTGTATCCTCTCCATTCACACAATTTTTCCGATAAGCACAAGTTGTCTCATTCACAGAAAACGAGGGATTTGCTGCCGAAAGTTCTCGATGCTATTTTTACATTTTGTGCAGTGAGGGGAACGGCACAATTTCATACATCAAGGAACATCAACGTTTTAAAATTTGAACAATTTTTGCCAATTTCCGTCCTATTTTTGTGTTTCAAATGTGCATAGATATTTTTAATGTTTCGTAAATGTTGAGGGAATGTGAACCCCAACGAACATACAACGTTCCGTTCAAACAAACATCATTTTAACGTGCACACTAGGGGCCTAGGCCTAGGCCTACATGCATTGAACGTAGTGTTATAAACCAGAGAGAGAGAGTGAGTTGAACACACAATTACAATGACGGGGTCGTCGCCTGCGTATTCGCTTATGATAGTACAAATGCTATCACGAAACGCTTAATACGACCCAGACGAGAACACAGGTACGACGTACGGACAGACATAACATCGACAACCAAGTCAATGTCCACGGCCTTTGATAACCAGTTGTGGTGCACTGGCGTGTCTACCCACCCCAGGATTGAACCCGGGGCCTCGTGGTCTGTAGACAGGTATTATAACCGCTACACCACAGTAGGTAGATAGTTATAAACCAACGTGAGGCCAAGTTTTTAACTTCAAATCTTACCTTGTTATCGCGCATTCCTTAATTGCGACAGTCTGAATGAAAGACAGTTCGGATCCTCTTGAAATATGACAACAACAACAAAACAAAATAAAGATCCCCATAACAAAAGAATTATCCAGGCAGAACAGTTGGAACTTTGACGGAAATTTAGATACTTTACGTGTGCATACAACACACAGCTTGTACCATTTCACATAACGTGTATGTACGTACATGTAATGTACTTATTGTACTATTACGTACGGGCGTGCAAGCTTATGAAGGTAATACGCGCGCGTATTGTTGTTGTTTACAATTTTCCCTGCAGCTGATTTACTGACCAACCGGTTAGTAAAAAGGAAAATTACCTGAAATTGTATTGGTTTAATTACCCTGACGTTTCATCTTCGGCTAAACTCGATTTGAAAAGGTCTACAGCAGACCTTTCAAACCGAGTTTAGTCGAACGTGATTTCTTCAGTACTTTGACCAATCAAATGCTGGGGATACTTTTCCTTTGCAGGTTTGAGGGGAAAATGTAAGCAGCAATACGCGCGCGTATTTCCTTCATGTATAAGGCACGTATGGTACGTGCGCTTTAAAACATTTTTGATACGGTTCCATACCTTGCGTGAATTGTGCAGACGGCCAAGATTCACCTAGTACTTTATTAGTCAATAAAATTCCTCCAGCATACAATTGGTCCATTGTGGACACGTGAATCTCGGCTATGTGACATTATTTAAATTAGTTATCCGGAAATTTTCGATTCAGATTTAAAAAGGTCTATAGCAGTGTACAAATTTTTAGATATATGTTCGTTGTATATAATTTCTGTATGATGAAGCTTTATTTTAAATCAACACGAGTACCTATATCTCGCGACTCGGTCTTATCTTCAGAAATTTGTGCAGGTATATTTTGTTGTCAGACAGTCAAGTGGCAGCATGAACTTTCACTTGACAGCTAGCTTGAACGTGATTCTGGGCTGCTGGAACGCTATATGTAGCTATATATAGCATAAAACGTGATATTTTGAACTTTAAAAGTGAAGTTAATTTCCTCGTGTTGATATTTCACATATAATTGCCGCAACTCTACTCAGAATTTATGCCCTTATACATACTCAAGAGGAGGATTTGCTCCCATTTTCCAAGTTTATATCATTTTCGTGGGAATATTTTATATCTTAATTAATTGTTGTGATTTTTCCCCCACCTTTCTCACAGACTTTTGATTGGAAAATCGTGCCCATTCCTCCATAGTATTTAACATGGTACTGTACCGTATAATTTCTCCTGAGTGCACCATATTCTATCAAATATTTCCACGACATTCAATTGTTCAAGTAACGGGAATCTGGAAAACCGACAGCATAGCTATAATATAAAATCCCATTTTCAGGGATTGCACACATATAAGTTTCAGACAGTCAGAGTTCCCTCAAACTGTTGTTACCGAGTAGCTGTTAATAATTGAATGGAAACATTTCTTTTGTTCATTGTTTTAAAATATGTCTTACTTGATACTTGAAATAAAACATTTTTTCATCTTAAGCCTGAAGCCATTCTGACTTTAAAACCTGCATTTTGAAAAACATGATTTTTTATAACTTTCGGTTGCTTCGCCCGTCGGCCACACAACCAGACAGACATTAAAACGGTCCTGGATCTCAAGTGGCTTTTATTGGGCGTTTGTTTGATTGGTCAGCTAATTGTTGGCATCCATATAATTTTTCCAATCTGCGACCGCTGCTCCCACCACTGCTTAATTAAAATTCTGGATAAAGCACTGGTACTAATATCATGTTAAAAGTAATGTATACTGAAAATATAATTTCATGAGGAAACAGTTCATCCATCTGGTTGTGTCACCGATTGAAAAATCCTTACAGTATGGATGCCGGTGTAACAGGAAATACTGCAGTCCCCTAGGAAATTCGATCCGACCGAACCGAATTTCTTAGAAAGCTCAGTCCCCCCTCCCCCCTCCCCCTCCCCCCTTCTCCCTTCGCCACCTCTCCCTCCGCTCCCGTTCTACGGTTTCTCATTACAGCATTACAGCCATCGATATGTTTTATTTCATTTTTCCGAGTATTGTTTTGACTACTAGCGTTCGAAGAACCACTTAGCTGTAGACTGATAGACAGCTAGAATAGAAGGCTTTTTACTGAACGTGCAAGGGAGTAGGAATAAGATAAACATTAGAAATATATTAGAATATTTTAGAAAATACGTAAAGCTAGAGAAACAATGGAAAAGTATAGGAGAGGGCGAAAGAAGATTACTTCATGTAAAGAAGTTATTTAAACTTGCTATAAGGGCTAGGGGCATTAGCAACAGAAGTTTCTCCAGGCTGTGATAACTTAATGGAGAAAAGGAAGATTGAAATGTGTTGGTCTTGGGTGAATACCTTTTGAGGTTGATATTATGTTTTCTCTAGGTGCGAGTTTGGGTGAGAGATAAATAGTGAATAACTGGAATTTCAACAGTATTGTGGATAATTTTATCAACCATATATTCATACGGTATGAAAGTTGAGTAAAGTTGAAAGGTCGTTGATACTTTGTCCCCAGTCGTAAGTGTTGCAGCTGAAGCGAATGACCCTCTTATGGACGTTTTCTAGGCAGTTTAAATTAGGGTCCCAATAGAGTGAAAGCATATTGGGGCGAACGAGGGAGCTGTAAGTACTACTTCATTTGAAAGAGTAGTGGGCTAAATGAAGGTTCCTACGAACCATGGTTGAGAGTTTTTGTGCCTTTGTTGACCACATTACCAATGTGAGAGAGTTCCAACTAAGATTATAGGTTATGCCATAGGTGAAGGATGTGGTACGGTCAGAGGGGTGGTTTCCTAGAATTTTTTTATGAAAAATGTCTTTTACAGGTGATACTGATAACTGCACATTTACTGAGATTTAATGCCTTTTGCCAGTTGAGGAACAAATTGAGAAAGAATGTCACTGAATGTCGTTTTGAAAAGGGCAGTCAAAAGGAAGAATATTGTTCAATAGGCAGAGGATGCAATCATCAGTATATAGATAAATGATGTTGGTAATATTGTGGGAAATGTCACTGATGAAATAGAAGAAAAGTAGGTAGAAATTTCGAGTGTAATTGTTGTTTCTTCGTGAAGAAAAGCACTTCCAGCACACGGCAACATGTGGCGGCACCAGAAATGTCCTGATAGGCAAGAGAGGGGCAACTCTGCCACCCACTACAAGGCAAAACAATTTATGTCACATCAAACAAATCAGGCAAGTTTTCGCTTTCAAAGTTGCAGATATTCTAATGGGACAAGGACAAGCGGCAGAGTTACTTTTAATGGCCCCGGCCCATGCCATATTCCCCAACATGTACAACTTGGTTTGTTCAAATTACATAAATATGCTTATTAGCAAAGATGGAAAAGGACGCATTTTATCCTTCTTTGGAGCTTCCCCTCTCTTCCCCCAATGAAATTTCTCTTTTCCCCAATCTCTGATGCTCTTTATTGCATTAGTACTATTTTTGATGTGGTAACCCAATAAACTTTGCTTAAAGTTGGCGACTTTTTATGGTTGGAACACATTTCAATGGTTTTTGGTATTAATTCAGCGACGAGTTTAACGTCAAGACTTATTTCTGTCATTAGGCAAATGTAACATTAGGACCCCATTAGGACATGATATTTTAAAAATTGGGGTTATTATTACACTAACGTTACAGGGGTGTGAGGAAGGGGGGGGGCGTGTATTGGCATATTGTAGACAAGATATATTCAACCTATATTCGTTATCACTTTTGAATAGTATCGTATTTCAAACCCAGCAACAAAATGTAAAATTCCCTCACTCCTCGCCTCACCTCGCTTTTATTTCGCGGTATGAGGTTCACATTTATTGACATGGCCGTACGGGACCATCTGACGTTTTTCCCGACTCGAAAACCTATTACGAAGGGAAAATCGCAATGAATCTGTGATTAAACAATTATTTTGAACTATAGCTTCACCAGAGTTTTTGACTTGAGGGGGAAGAGGGAGGGGGTGGTCGGTTTTTCAACTTTCAGAAATTTTCGGAAGCTTATTTCCGAGCAATTTTCTTCAATTTGTTTTATTTTCGCAAATTTTTTGACCAATTTCGGGAAAATTTCCTCAAATTTTGAAAACCTTCCCTAATTTCTTCGAACAATTTTCTCTGGAACATTTTCTACCATTTTCGGCAATTTTCTTGTATTTCTGGGCAGTTTACCGATTTTCAGAAAATTCCCTTATCAAACCATTCTTTTAATCAATTACCGAGAATTGAAGCAAATGCTTTGCTAGAAGAAGACAATAGGGCCCGCCTGTAATTTATTCCAGAAATCTGGGTGAATGCCATTTTCGGAAATGTCATTAAAGAGTTTACTGATTATTTCCATGATCCACCCTGGCAGAGCTTTAAAGAGCTCATTAGGTATCCCATCCATACCAGGTGCTTTAGAATTCTTCAAGTCGTGTATACAAACAAAAAATTCCATCTATATTAATAACATCAATCTATAGATCTATAACAATATCACTATCCGTCATGACTGTCGCCTGATAAAAATCGTCATCAACGGGATCGCTGCTAGAACTATGATCAAATATAGCTCTGAGATACTGCAGCCAATTGTGAGAAGTAATTGCATTAGTAATGAAATTACTTCTAATGTTCAAGAAATTCCAGAATTTCACATTGTTTATACAAGCAGCCGTAACCAAATTCCTCCTAATTTTGTTTTTATAACCTTTCGTTTTGTTACGAATAACATCCTCATACTGATTAAAATAGTTGTGTAAGCCATGGGAATGTGAGCTCTCTACTTGTGCTAATGAATGACAAAGCAAGAGGCATGTTATCAGATTCACATCTATTAAGTACTATTATTGTCTGATGAGATTATATAATCAACTACGCTGCTTCTATTATATTTTATACATGTGAAGCTCTCTATACCACTTCTTTACCAACCACACTATTCAAAATTCTTAAAGAAGCAAAATTGAAGCAGCTTTTCCCATAATTGTTAACAGTTAAGTCTTTTGACGATCTTTGAATTAATAATCTTCTTTTACTTAAGGAACTGGGATCCCATTGACAAGGTCAGTGACCTCCATAAGAATTAAATCGGACTGAATACCTGTGTGGGCATTGACTTTTCCACTGACAATGAACTCTGCTTTTTGATGAGATGTTTTTAAATGTATTATATCACCCTCTATTTCTATGGGCGGCTGTTTGAGCAAAAATGAAAGAAAAAAAAGAGTAAGAAACATAAATATAAGAATGAAATAAACAAAAAAAGAAACCAATATAAAAAAAAAAGTATGTTATAAGAAAAATACGAATTGAATTCAAAATAAATAAACAGAATTCAATACAAAACAATTAAGAAAAATCTTAATAAGAAACATAAATTAAAAATTA
This sequence comes from Chiridota heheva, assembly GCA_020152595.1. Lineage (NCBI taxonomy): Eukaryota > Metazoa > Echinodermata > Holothuroidea > Apodida > Chiridotidae > Chiridota > Chiridota heheva. The sequence continues at coordinate 252,099 of JAIGNY010000850.1, forward strand.
AATGTTTAAAAAAAAACATTAAAAAAACGAATGTTAGAAGAAAAATATGAATTAAATATAAAATAAATGAAAAGAATTCAATACAAAAAATTTAAGAAAAATTATTCATAAAAACGTAAAGTAAAAAGGAATGATTGAAAAGAAAGCAATACAAAAAGGATGTTATACAAAAATTTAAATTGAATATGGAATAAATAAAATAAAAAATAAAAAGATAATAAGAAAAATATAAACTAAAAATGAAACAAATAAAAAGAAACAAATGTGTAATTTAAGTATATAGTAATAAGAAACGACAAATTAGATATGAAATAAATAAAAGAAAACAAAATCCAAGTAACATACAAACAGAAAATTATCTCCGAATATAACAACTTGAATATAAACATTAATACATCTAATAATAAAATGTTTCTATAAGCATTTTATATTTAGATTTGTCTTTAAATCTTTATCTTTAAATCAAAATATCTTTAAATCAATGTAACTTTAAATCAATTTCATCTTTAGATAGAAATGTAAGTATGGTCTCAGCATTTTATGTATAGCCTACAAACATAATCATTAATACGAAAAAAATATATACGTACAAAAAATATATACGAACAAAAAAATATATAAATATACGCAGCACTTTGCTAGTTTGCGCACCACAATGCAATGTAACATATGTTGCGTACACTTGCAATCTGTTACTGATTATACTTGGCAGCAGTTTCACTGCTGAAACTATATATATATATATATATATATATATATATATATATATATATATATATATATATATATATATATATATATATATATATATATATATATATATATAGTATATATATATATATATATATATATATATATTATATATATATATATATATATATATATATATATATATATATATATATATATATATATATATATATATATATATATATACATATATATATATATATATATATATATATATATATATATATATATATATATATATATATATATATATATATATATATATATATATATATATATATATATATATATATATATATATATATATATATATATATATATATATATATATATATATATATATATATATATATATATATATATATATATATATATATATATATATATATATATATATATATATATATATATATATATATATATATATATATATATATATATATATATATATATATATATGTGTGTGTCCATCGGTTTCGTTAACGTACGACTCGAACACTTACATCAGGCCGCGCCTGCAGGCAGTAGGTACGGTAGGTAGAGCTGTCTGAGCCACGGTATCGAAGGGTACTGGTACTGTTATCCGGGGCACTCCATTCTATTGCTTCCAACAAAAGTTATCTTGCCCTTCTAATTAGGCCTACAGCCTCTACAAATGTCGGGTTGGAATTTGTTTCCGTATCCTTTTTTTCCACATGAGGTTCTTAAATACCCAGACCAAGCGTGTCACGCTCAATGGGGACATACTTTTTTGTCAAATAGGCCCACAGCAGTGATCTTGGTGTCATTCAAAAGAACTTGAATAGTTCTTTCAGAAAATATAACTTTTTGACAGAAATTGTGTTGAAGAAATTTGCAAACAATGGGAATGAAAAAAAGAGAACTAAAAAAATGCACAAAAGTTAAGATAAAAACGTTTTTTCTTTAAAAGCTTCCTTGCCGTACTTCTAGACCTAGCTTTTGCTTAAAAAGCCGTGAACAACTGTCAAAGACATCAAAGTATGCAATTCCGGTCGAATTTTGACTGCCCCTACCATCAATATCTTTTTTGGCAAAAATTGTGCCAAATTTGATGGCTTTTAGCCTTTTTGAGACCAAAATGTTGAAAAAACTTAAGTTCTGATCGCAATACACCTACCGTACGCGAAATGTATCGTAAGAAAGGTCAAGCCATGTACTTTCATTTGATATCAGAAAGAGCAAGTACCCCTCTCTAATCACGTTTCATTTAAGTTATTTTCTAGCATTTAAATTTGCTAGTTAGACACTTTGGTCTAATGGCAAAACTCGATTTACAGCACGCGATGGCGCGGAGTTCGATCCCCGCTTTTCTTCGTGGCTTTTCTTTTTCCGCTAGAAATTACAGCGGTGATTAATTTTTTGATTATTTTCATTGTTTTTGCATGTTTTGCTTTGAGAAAAAAATTAGACTGGTATCAATGTAAAGAAAATCTTACAAACAATCTAAATATGTAAAAAATCTTCATTTTTCATTATTCACAAGAAAAATACAAGCTCAAAAACTGGCCTATTTTGGCATAAAATGTGCAAATTTGCATATTTTTGTCGATAATTTCTTTAATTCAACTCTTTTATTGAAAAGTTTATTGTCTTAACATTCATAGAAACTAAACTTGTAGTGGTAGAAAACGAAAGGAAAGTTGTGAAAATTAATTTTGAAAACAAAATTCCAATAAATTTTTTTCTTCACGTTTTGAACGCTAAGTCTGTAAGGGTTTTATTTGGCTTCCGCTGAGCATAGCATTACATTGCACAAACATAACGCATTCGAGCGCTAGTGTCAGCCAATACTCACCACGCCTGGGCGCAAATCCTGGTGAAGTGCATTGAGGTGCGCAAAGTGATGCGCATATTTCTCTTTTTACATATTCGTTTTTTTTCTCCTTGTAATTTGTTTTTTATTTATGTACATTTTGTTGTACTTATACATTTCTGTTTCTATGATAAACGGATAAAAGGCTGTCTGCACTTATATTTCTGTTTAAAGATTTATCACTGTTTCATAGATATAGTAATGTTTATATATTTGGAGAACAAAAATCTATTTGGGAGATATATCAGTATATTATCTGTTTGTATAGTATTTTTTATATTCTTTGTTATTGTAGAGGAACATTGAGTGTTATAAGATCTTATCGATTTTAATTGTATTTGTGTTTTTTTTATTTATTATTTTGTTGCTTTCTCTTAAATGTTCTCTAAAATTCCATATGATATATTTCGTATTATTTATTTTCTATTGTATTGTTTCTTTTATTCATTTCATATTCAATTTATATTTTCCTTAATTAGATACTTTTCTTTTTCATTGCTTTCTTTTTTATTTATTTCATTTTTAATTTATACGTTTCTGCTTATTTCTTTTTCTTTTTAATTCACTTTGTATTAAATTATTTCCATTCATTTTCTATTTAAAGGTTTTTTTTATTTATTTATTAGATTCTTTTCTTTTTATTGGTTTTTTTTTTTTTTTTTAATTTTTATTTCATGTTTCTTAGTATTTTTCTATCTTTTTAATTTTGGCCCAAACGGCCGCATTTATTTTTTTTGTATTGTTTTCTTTTTATTTATTTCCTATTCAATTTAAATTTCCCTTAATTAGATACTTTTCTTTTTTATTGTTTTTTTTTTTATTTGCTTCATTTTTAATTTATACTTTTTTACTTATTTCTTTTTCTTTTTAATTTACTTTGTATTAAATTCTTTTATTTGTTTTCTATTTAAAGGTTTTTTGATTTATTTATTAGATTCTTTTCTTTTTTATTGGTTTCTTTCTTTTTTTCATTTTTAATTCATGTTTCTTAGTATTTTTCTATCTTTTTAATTTTTGCCCAAACGGCCGCCCATATATTTCATTTAAAATTGTTATATATGAATGATTCGAGTTATCTGATGGCATGTACAAAGCGCATAAATACAAAATCGTATCAGGAATAACATTTTCAATTTTCAGCCAAATACGTGAATAAGAATGTCGACATAGGTTGGCATTTAACGAAAACAGAGACACCGCCAGAATTCCTGCCGGGTCTATCCCTTGTTACTTTAAAGTGTGTATATCCCTGGAGCTGTATGTTGCTATTTAAGTTTAACCTTATTTCTGTAAAACAAAGGATGTCATAAGATGAAATGAAATCCACAAAATCTGTATCTTCCCACTTGCTATTTACCTTGCAACTTAAAAGTAAACAATTGCCAATTGCTTTGGCATGTGTGGTGATCATTATACTCTCCGGGCCTCGCCCCTCCCCCCCCCCCCCCCCTCCCCTCTCCCCCGCTCCTCCCCCTCTGTATCTTCCCACTTGCTATTTAACTTGCAACTTAAAAGTGAACAATTGCCAATTGCTTTTGGCACTTTTTCCTTCATTTCTAGCTTGTGACAAAAAAGGAAAAAGTTTGAAGCGTATATTACGAACTTTTTTTTTGTGAAATCCTCACTGACTCTTTCCCCCTGCCCTCTCAATTTTACCACTTCCTCCCACACGTTTATCCTGTCCTACGGGAAAATTTCGCTAAAATGGGCCGAGGGGATGGTGATGCATGTAAACAATAGCATCATGGTTTCCCAGGACAAATACTAGATGAATTAATAGACGAAGACGGCGGCAAGACTGCTACATTATTGCATTTAAAGTGCATTCCTCTCAATGCCGAAAAATCGCAACAGTTGCAAAGGATGTTTCACGGTTGCTTTATAGTGACTTTGTATAGAGTTATCTAAAAGCTTAAAAGAAACAAACACTTTAGTTTAGCGGTCACATCATGGCATTGCCAAGTTAAATGTTTAAGGTTCATTAACCAGCGGGTCCCCATCCATTAGTTCTTCACAGGTGGCATATCTCTATATAACTTTAACTGTTGAAGACTCGATGTAAAATACCAAATAGATCTCTATCTACATTATAAAACTTAATGTAAACACTTTTCAGTTTAAAACACAGATATTTATAGTGTACTAGCACCTACCAATCAAAAATTCATTCGCACAACTAGTTGAGGGGGAAATGTCATCAAAGAGTCTTTCGCACAACAGGGGCTTAAAGTTGTTATTGCTTTAAAACATGACCTATAAGCCTCAGCATAGATTAATTGATAAAGCCAAGAAATTGTAATTCCTAATGTGAATTCACCACTCAACCGTGGCCTTAAAATCGTCATTTCCCCTACTGTACATGTTTAAATTTTCACATGGTTCAATGGGTTACCAATATTAACTAGACGCAATTGACTTCATCCCCATTCCCCCTTTTTACCCTTTCCCACACAGCTTGGAATGAAGCCCCGCAAAGCTTTGAATGAATGAAGCCCCACACAGCTTGGATCCAAGCCACACGCACAGCTTGGAATTGAGAACCCATGCAGCTTGGAATTAAGCCCCGCAAAGCCTTGAATGAAGCCCACACAGCTTGGATTCAAGCCCCACACATAGCTTGAAATTAAGACCCACACAGCTTGAAATTAAGCCCATACAGCTTGGAAATAGCCCCACAGCTTTGAATTACCCCCATAATGTAAAAATACACCCCCATAATGTAAAAAATAACACTCCCCTACCCCCACACACACAACTTGGAATTAAGCCTCCCCGCAGAGCTTGGAATTGATCTCCCACACAGCTTGGAATTAAGGCCCAACACATCTTGGAATTAAGCACCTAAGTACACAACTTGGAATTAACCCCCACCCCCGTCCACACACAACTTGGAATTAAGCCCAGAAATAAATCCTGTTGGAATTCAGCCCCGCTATATTTCATGACTCCTCTTATATCTCTCAAGTGCAATGAATATACATTGAATTTTCAATACACTCGATGCCTTCCACTTGTCGAAATATATCTATTCTAACTTTTCCATGCAGTTACAAATTCCTGAGTTACAGATAAATGTCTCTATTATGTAATTCTTTCATTCATTCCGATTCATTCCATGAATGATTATCATTAGCGCAATAGCTGTTTATTTATCTATAAGCTTAAGCAATTATGCAATCAAAAGACCTCAGTGATCTGGTGGTCATAGCATTACCTTGACAATCTAGCGTGTCGGGTTCAATTCCTGGTGGGTCTCCGAAATGTATAATATCTCCGAACACAAAATTGTTTCAATTTGTTCTGTTAAAATCTGGACTATTCAATTTTTATATTTAAAGGAGTCAATGATTCAATCGTTTTCTTCATAAACGTACCCTCATCCCTGCACCCACACACGCACTTTAAGGTGATATCTTAAAAGTTCAGAATATGTTTTAATCCAATGGGTTTCTCTTAGTCCCCCCCACCCCCTCCCCCTCCCCTCATGAGTTATGCCTTCCCTGATCAAAATATGTCCCCTGCCCAATTCATGGATGAGAGCATGCAGATATGTCAATAATTTATTAGGCCACTTGCTTAAAAAATGTAGGACTTTTTAATTCATGATGGATAAGAAAACTTTCTTTTCTTCTACGGTCGCCTAGTACAAAATTGCTTCAATTATATGAATATGATATTCAACATTTCTCTATATGGATGAAATATGCTGACTTGAAATTCAAATGGGGTCTCACTGAGGGCTCTAATTGATTAACAAAATGAAATCAAGCAGATTGCAATATCCTCAGATGTCAATTATAATGTAAGGAGTGAAATTTAATAGGAATCCATAAAATAACGTTATTGTCCCACCTGCACTACAGCAGTCCGGTAGCATACCTATTATTGGGAACATAAATTTTCCTATAAAAAGGAAAAATTTGCTACATGGAAGCCGCCATTTTGTGATATTTCCCATGATCCTTTGCTATTCTAACGTTAAAGCCTTATGCAATGTTACATATTTCAAATTTGAAATACGTCTGGGAAAAATTATCTTTGCTAGGGGAAACTTAAAACGCATGAAAATAACTCCATTACTGTCATGGCTACAACTTTTCCACTTCGATTTGATATGTTCACCACGCCGTTTTCGAAATATTGGAAAAGATAGACAATAGAGCTAGGCTTTTAGGAGCGAAACAGCCATTTTGAAAACTCAAATAATTTTCAACACAATGATTTTTAATATTTCAAGTACATAAATTAGAAACTGTGACATTTCATTGCAACATCTGAACAATATAGCTGCATGACTTCAATATCCCCGTGTGTTATAAATGTTCCTACTAATAAGCATGTTTCCGGACTGTACAGCAGCTTCTAAAAAGTAAGGCTTCGGAACCACACAACCTTTTGGTTTCTAGTTTAAGCAAAAACTTACTCAAATTTAAAATAGTAAAATGAAAGTGGCAAAATTTATTATAATAAGGTCTTTTTTAGAACATGTAAATTGGTCGATTTCACCGATTTTGATGATAAGGTTTGTTATTTATTATGGTTTATAGCTTATTTTCTGCGACCTGTTCTATACATCTATAAATCCCTGGTATAATTTGTAATTTACAGCGTTTCACGCAGATCATTGGTTATTCCCGTGTCCTTGCCATATAAGAATACAATCCATTCCTGAAAATTATTGTAAGTAACTGTGCTTTCAACCCCCCCCCCCTCCCCCTCCCACCCTCACCCCCTTCCCGCTTCCAGCGCCTAAGCCCCGGATATCCATAAATCTCACTCCAATTTTCACGGGAGTCTATGCGTTGTACTATTAATAGATCTCAAGTCTTGAAATCGGAAGGATTTAAGCTTATGGATCATAATTAGCCAGTTGTGTTGGTCATGAATCGGAAAATGTTTAATGTCTAAAATAATGTGAAAAGCAAATACAGAAAGAGGTCTTAGAATTATTCAGGAGGCCATCATTTTCTTGCTAAGAATAAATGTAACTCAGTATATCAGTATTATTCAATCAAACCAGATGACCCAAATTCACACCCAGCCTTCAGCGAGTCAGTGGCAAGGGTCCCCATTGTATGTTTATTTCACAAAAAAAAAAAAAGAAGGTGCTTCCCGAGTAATATTTGTGGTATTTTGCTTGATGTTTGTGTTACTTTCCTCAATCTGTCAATAAAAAGAGCAATTGCCGTATAATAAGGGGACTAAAATATATTTTAAATTACACTTTTCTAATCTCTGTAAAAGGGCACCTATCAAACTTTACAAAGAAGATGAGGGGAAGGGACATCAGTTTATGGCTCCCACACTCTAGAAAGGCC
>JAIGNY010000850.1:270000-275000 GCA_020152595.1 Chiridota heheva
ATATATATATATATATATATATATATATATATATATATATATATATATATATATATATATATATATATATTATATATATATATATATATATATATATATATATATATATATATATATATATATGTATATATATATATGTATATATATATATATATATATATATATATATATATATATATATATATATATATATATATATATATATATATATATATATATATATATATATATATATATATATATATATATATATATATATATATATATATATATATATATTTATATATTTATATATATATATATATATATATATATATATATATATATATATATATATATATATATATATATATATATATATATATATATATGTATATGTATATACACACATAACATTGAACTTGTTGTTCAATGTTTTCATTTATATGAAAAAAATTAGGTTGTGTAAACATAGAACTAATATTTGTACTGTGAAAGGGTCATAATTCCCTGACGGGTGCATTTACCTATTCATACATACCAGCGTAATTTAGAATATCAACAGAGAATTTGAACAACATTCAGCTCTTTATGGGACTTCCATCAGTTATAAAAGAAAGCGTCATTTCAGTAGGTCCATTTTAAATTACTATATTCCAGAGAAACCTTTATAAGGTATTGACGAAAAGAAATGTGTTATTATGTAAGCAAAAATTCGAGAGTATTCACAATGGTCGTTGTCAAATAACGTCAGACATTGGGATGCATCGATTTAAGGAATATGATCATTTTCAGGTATTTAATTAACGTTTCTGAGTTACGAAATAAGCCACACCCACCATAGCAACGCGGTAAGTATGTGGGGGCAAACACACCTCAAATACACAATCAATGCATTGACATTTAGATATTCGCGAGGCCTACCGCAAGCTTTGATTCATATATGGCACGTCTCTGGATCTTTAGAGTTTTACGTGACCAAATGGGATAAACAAAATTCAGTTTGCTACCTGTTCTGGGTAATAACATTCAGATTTGGCAGTGACGCAGCGGGCCCGTAAACGCAATTTTTGTTCAACATTTTACCGTCACTCAGTCTGTGTGTGCAGAAATTTGTTTCGCCTAGTAAATTGCATTAACTACAATGAGCGCGAGCAGCTTGCTAGCTGCACTGTACCAGTACCGCGTAGGATGTTTGCCCCACTTAGTTACACAGATTTTGTTGCTAAGCATTTTCATGCGGTGATTGGTTGAAAAAGTTGTCAATCATCAAACCCAGAGAGATTAATTCCAAAGACCCCCAAGTAATTCTTCGGTAATGCTGAAAGTGATCAAGTTTTCAGGTATTCAATTCCAAATACCCGCAAGTAAGTCTTCGGTAATGCTGAAAGTGATCAAGTTTTCAGGTATTCAGTTCCAAACAACCGCAAGTAAGTCTTCGATATTGCTGAAAGTGTTCAAGTTTTCAGGTACTCATTTCTAAACACCCGCAAGTAAGTCTTCGGTAATGCTAAAAGTGATCAAGTTTCCAGGTATTCAATTCCAAACACCCGTAGGTAAGTTTTCGGTAATGCTGAAAGTGATAAAGTTTTCAGGGTTGAATTCCAAACACCAGCAAGTAAGTCTTCGGTAATGCTGAAGGAGATCAAGTTTTAGGTATTGAATTCCAAACTCCCGCAAGTAAGCCTTTGGTAATGATGAAAGTGATCAAGTTTTCAGTTTCAGGTCCTCGAAAGAATTGTAATGCTAACACACACTTTCAGTTGTGGTGTTCACTTTCTTCAACATATCGAAAACATTTGATTTACGGCACGTTTTGGATGTTTTGCTTCAGGATGTGAATATTGATGAAAGGGAGAAAGGTATTTGGAAAAGAAACGATTTCAATTCTGAACAGAACAGTCTTTAAATTGTGTATCAAGAATGTGTGTAAAAGTTGTGATTTATGAAAGAGAAATTACTTAATATCATTCTTTAAATTTCTGTCCATAATTATGTAAACGACTGATATGTCAATTTATGAAAATATTTTCAGTGGGAATTTTGTTGGTCAGAAGCCATATAAGGAGGGCGAGCGATGTACAAAATGCAAGACTGGAACATGCAAGGGGAACCTATGCCGTGAGTTTTGATTTCCTTTCTTTAGGCACAGCTATAAATCCGGAAAATTATTTTGCCTTAAGAATCATGATATCTGAATTTTTGATAAAAGCTGAGATATCTGCTGATCTTTGATGAAACAAAACTTCTGCAGTTTCTTTATAAAATCCTTGGATTGGATTACATTTGAAATGTTATGTTCTGTCTAAAGTTAGGGTTTCTGTGAGTGTCTGTCTAATGATATGGCCTCCATCTGAAAAGTATGAAATATTACAATTTACCAAATTACTTCCTCTAAAAACTCATTAAAGAGATAATGATTCTTGTAATAAAATGAGTTCTGTTGTTTTATGTTTCTTATGAGTGAGGCCATGCAATGATTCTGCGAAACCTTTAAGAATACCATCTTCATCTTCTTGTGGTATAAAACCCTAATTAGCAGTCGACTTTTTTTGTTTGTTGTTTGTGACTGACATTTGACAATAGTATCTGTATTTGGTTGTCTAGATCATAACATAAGCGGTAAGCAGCTATTAAAATGTATCCCTCTGTAAGGTTTATTTTACCAAGTTTATATTACCTGCATCTTTTCTTTTCTGTGAAACATTTTTAACGCTGAAACATTTTAATTTTCGTATTAAATTAAATGATTTCCGTTCTACACTTGCCTCACTTTATCCATATTTTTTAATTGATTGTTTTCGACGCAACAAAAGGCATGCAGACATACCGTAGTCAATGCATCTTTATACCTTCTACAGTGACGTCACTTTCGCGACGGTTACTGATTGGTGCATTAGTGTATTGTGTAAACATTTCGGTGTTAAATTGTATTGTATATTTATCTACACATATGTCAGTTCGGGTGAACCCCTGAAAAGAGTCTTTCATGCTAATCCCTGCTTCCACGGTTTGACCATCGCGCAGTTCAGCAGCCAGTCGACAGTTCAAACATACGAATCACACACATCTCAGCTGCTTACTAACTTCAATTTGGTCTATTTCAGGGATTTTCACCAGAAGGAAATCGTAGGGGAGTGCAATTTGGGATTAACTAAACTAAGAGTTTTATTTATGATTTGATTGGGAAGGGCAAAATCACAGACAATGGGTGAAAAGATGCAAAAATCACCAAACAAAACGATACAAATTCAGAAAAAGTCAATAGGGGATACGCACTGTTCAGACAGAACATCACATAAAGTCCAAAGGAACTGATAATTCACTGCATTAAAATGATTTAATTCGTTCTCATATTAACACGGTACGCGAAGAACAAATTTAATGTAAGAACATTTAACCCATTCTGACAATCGCAGTCAAAGAAGAAAACAAGTCAACACAACGCAGATAACATAAGAATGAAGCATTTACATGGGTTCCAAACAAATTCGGATATCATTTAGTACTGGATAAAGGCTCATGTTTTAAGTCCTCTACACTTCAGCAAAGTTGGTCTCTGTCACTCAAAATTGGGGAGGATGCATGATGGGTAATGGCTGCCTCCATGGCCTAAAAAACCCTCCTTCGAAGGGTTTTACGTGAACATGTGCGGGATTTTCAGACCGGTTCTGGAGGGTGGGAGGAAAAATCACAATAAGATGTACAAGATCCGTGTCTGTTTATAACATGAATGAAATTTCCAAACAAATATATCAGGCTCGTTTTTAAGTCGTTGTTGTTCTCTGTGTGAGCTTTTACGTCATTCAAGATTCTGTATGTGCATAGCGTTTTTTAACAATTTCTACGAGGAACTTGTTTTTTCAACGTATTTGTTAGAAAGAAAAAAGTAAAAGTGAAAGATTTGTAAGATAATACTATAATAGCAGTCCCCAGACGAATATTAAGATACACGAAGGTCATCGCATTAACCAACTGGGTTATATCAAGAGTTATTCATTCATGTGGTTTTATTTACTATATACCGTAAAATTATCGTGCATCAATTGCTTGAAATTTCACCCAATCAAACAACTTCAATCGAGTTCAAAATATTGTGTCCATATGACGATTTCGCTTCTTTAATCTTGCTTTTAAAATAAAGCCGTAAATTTGTGATTTTTTAAATATCTTTATTAATAAATTTATCGTTACTGATATGTTCAAAATATACCAATGAATGTATCATGATACCATATCCTAAAAGGATCAGTCTGTTTGTTTAGTGTTGGTCAAGCAAGTTCCTCTTCAAAGAAAGAGGACTGAAAAGTAACATGATGTTTAAAAAAATATTTGGCGCCTTATTAGGTAAATTTCAAAGTTTCAATTTTTGTAGAAAAGACCTATATAAGTTATTGAAAAGTTCTTCTTTAAAATATCTTTTGGTGGTTGATTAATTTTTATTTCCTAGATGTTGTTATGTGCTTTCCTGACATATTCAAGTGTCCAATGATTTTTAAGCTACAACATTTAAGGAATCAATACACTTTACTCACATTACGTTCGTATGGCCGCATTGAAAATGTATTATAAACACCCGGTCATTAAAAGGTAACTGGTCGGGTGATCATATTACATACCCTGGTTCCGATTTGCACTACTTTCTAATTCGCCTATTAAACTACATAATACAGTTTCCAAGCTCAGCCGGCTTGTGGTAATTACCGGCTTGTGGTTATCAACAAGATTAAACTTGATAGTGCTTGAAAGGCGATATTACTTTGTGGGTTTTTCCAATCAGTAAAGGAGAGACATTGGATGCATCATTAGACTGGTATACCCCAAACTTGGACAAGTTTTCGATGCCGCCGCCAGATCATCATGCAAAATACTTTTCTACACATATAGGTAGTTTATTAATCACTGTTTATTTTAAAGTCCTCTTTCATATAAGATGGACTTGTCTGACCACCAAATTCTAACATGCAACTGGACAGGAAAAGCGAAATGTGATAAAAGATAATGTTCAATAAGCGGCATCA